>JAVYIG010005301.1:0-139893 GCA_035222895.1 Strongylocentrotus droebachiensis | reverse complement strand
CCTGTGAATATCTGCATTCACACAACCAGAAGAAAAACAAAATGTATTCATGGTATTTACATGTATGAAGCATAGGTGGCCAAAAGAACTAACCTCTCTCTCTCTCTCTCTCTCTCTCTCCCTCTCTTTTTTCATATGACTACTGTGATGCTAAAACAAGTCAAACTAGAAAATAATGGTGTGGGTTGACCTTTAAGAGGCGTTTTGGTTTGAATTTTGGGGGTCTTTTTAGGACATTTTATAAGTGTCAAATTGTGCCCGCTTCTTTCAATATCGCTTATACATCTAGGGTAATTAGACATTTTTTGCTTCAAACAGCGGTCTATAAAATACAATAATTTCTTTTTAATAGACTCCTCTACTCGTTTTACTCTGTCTGGATTATCGAATTTGCTTTATATTGTAAATTACACCCAGAATTTTTCTAGCCATTTTTATCACTTGTATCTTTTCTCATACCACTGTAAAGCGTTTGTAATGTAATTTTTGTTTTCAAAGGGGTTTGTCTTATCGATGTGTGGATATTTATGTTGCGTTTTTGTTTATGATTTTTGTTATCTGATTGAAAAAAAGACATACGCGGACAAATAAATGAACTTTGAACATATACATGAACTTAAACTCTTATCATTCAATTCCTGTGCCAGGTAATAAGTCTCTATCTTCAACATTGTACTCATTTCTCTTTTTATGTTAGTAATTTTTCATTCGGATGATTTAAAAAAATGCCCTTCATATACAATCTCAATGACCACTCTACTACTTAAACTTTATTTCAGCTGATATTTTGTATTTTGAAAAAGTAAGGCAGATTGCCAATCTGTAAAACGATGCCAATAAGTGAACACTTTCAACAACAACAACAACATAGTTGAACTTCTCCTTCTCGCCAAAAAACAGCCATCCGAATCGCACGTACACCCTCTATCGCATTTTCCATTGGCTAAACCTAATCAATGACATCATAATTTGTATAAGGAGCTCCGTTCAAGAAGGGAGTAAGACGATTTCTTAAATTTTGCTCAAACCGTAGACCAATCTTATTTTCTTGCCCACTGGAAATGCGTAAGATATGCTATGGTATGGTATGGTATACGGTATATATCTACCGATATATTGACGTTAGGGGAAGCATTCCGTTTTGTTTATTTTTTTCTGAATGTTGTGTTTGTTTTAATAAGAATCTGTAAAACTCAATGCCCTACCTCAAAAAGTAACGATCTCACTCTGTCTGTTTTGGTTATTATTGGATTTGATTCGTTATTGCAGTTAACATCTCAAAACACGTGAGTTCCAGCCAAGCATTATTTTTTATTAATTTTATAGTATCATCTTTCTCCTATCCTGGGACTGAGGTGAAGGTCCACTTCAATAAGGACTTAAATGGAAAAGGTGAAAAGTCAAATGTTTGATTTCTCCCCTATAAATACAAGTAGATACCAGAAAGAGAACATATTTTGAGGAAAGTTTTCATCTTGCAGAGGATGCTGTGGTCAATCTGTCTCTTCTCCCGAGTTTCCATCTCAGCTTTATAAACGTCTTCTATAGCATCACCGTCACAGCATCATTGTTTTCATCCCAACTGTATAAATTTCTTCTAGCATCACTGTCACAGTAAGAATTTTTTGACAATCATATAATATTGTTTAGGAATATTTGACACTTTAATATACTGTCTTTTGTTTGTTTTATGTTTTGTTTTTACACCACTTTCTTGCAAGAAAGACAACGGACGATTCGAGTTCATGCCTATATTTTCTCTTAAATATCATGCCGTGTGTGCGCGTGTGTGCGCGTGTGTATGTGGGTGAGTTTACGCGTGTGTGTGTGTGTGTGTGCGTGTGTGTGTGTGTGCGTGTGTGTGCGTGTGTGCGCGTTTGTGCGCGCTAGTGGGCGCGTGTGTGTTTGGGTGCGTGTGTGTGGGGGGGGGGGGGGAGGTTATATGAATGCTTATAACTTTGTTTCCGAGATGATATTATTCGCTTTGTTAGTGTGTTTTCACTTTGCCTGTTTACATAACGCAAAGCATAAAGCAAAAATTTGTTTCTAACAGTATATAGAGTTTGATCACATTTCATTGCGGCAGAATCATGAATCCATAGTTAATTGTTTAAAGTCTATTACTTGTTGTGATGCAGGGGCGTACGCAGGGGGGGGGGGGTTGGGGGTTCAAACCCCCCCCCCCCCCCTTTGGTTTTTTTGTTTTGTTTTTTTGTTTTTTTAATTATTAAAAAAAAATAAAAAAAATTATACCCACGGCTAACCTAAAAAAGGTGACCTTACCCCCCCCCCCCCCCCCCAACGAAAAAAAATGTCAAATTTTGAAATTTCGAGACCAAAAAAAAAAAAAAAAAAGCGCCTTTTCCTTTACTTTTTATGATCATCCCCATAATTCATGATCCTCATATTGCTTTCTAATTCACACTATTGTCCCGTTTTATCTACCTTATGAGGGCTAAAAACAAGGTAGATATATTTTTAATAGAATACTTGTTATAGCTTACAACCTATATATAATTTTGCCAGTTATATTATAGTTACTTCTTTTTAACGATCCACGCTTTTGTCTCTCTATTTCTTTTCTTCACAATATGTCTTCCTTTAAATCCTTCGCCACTTTGAAAAATAATTCCAGTTTAGTAAAGAACATCATTAGTTTGCGAAATTCTTAATAAGAATGTTTTGTTGTTGTTGTTATTATTAATATTGTTATGATTATTATCATTAATTATTATTATTATCATTACTATTACTACTACTTCTATGACTTCTACTACTACTACTAATTAAACTACTACTACTACTTCTACTACCGAGATCATTATCATCATTGCTATCATCGTCATCATCATTAATCTTGGTTTCCAATTGTGACTGTTGAAAACAAACCTTTCTTCAATATTACTTGACCGTAAATACACAGTATTACTTATCCTAAGCACCAACACTGGATATTGAAGACCATTTCATGGATATTGGTTACTTTTTGATAATATATTTCAGGTTCTTCACTATGTTTTTAAACACCTTAATTTCGTTGTTACCCTTTTCTGAAATTGAATTTTGTATGTAGCTATATGTAAAAGCCAACACACATAATATCTATGTATTTTGTGGGTTTTTTCGTTAAAAAATAAAATAAAAAACAGTGAAATAAATATATGCCGGTGCCTTCCTTCATTGATGAAGTATGTATAAAAGAGAAAAATCGTTATGTAGAATGTGGAGTTTCAGCAACCTGGATCACATCCAATAACGAACCACCTTGAATTTCTTTTCCGTCATGCTGTCTTCTTGATCGTTTGATTCTTAGTCATCACTTATCATCCAAACACTATTGTTCTTTCAGATGAATATCACCATCTCTCTAGCTTTACTCGTCCTCTGCGTTGTAAATCAAGAAGGTAAGGGAAGTGTTGTGAAAGCGGGAATGACGTGAATTTTCTTTTTTGTACTTTAAAATCCAAGTCATACTAAGCGTACAACTGGTTGCCGACTTCTGACAACCAAAAATAGCAGCGACCATCGACAACCAGTTTGCAGGAATTTATAGTTGGCGATCAGTTGCCGATCGGATATAAGGCAATGGGCTGTCGGTTGCGGAATTTTGTACGAACATTGTCGTATCATCAAAGATTTTCGTAAACTAATTTGCGACCGCTAGTGGAAATATAAGTGAATGGTTGGCAGCTGTTCAGCAATAGATAGGCGACAATAAATAACTGGTTGGAGATTAATGACTGATGTTCTTACGACAGTCGGCAAGCTTTACATTGGGGGGAGGGTGGAAGTAATATCACTGGTGGTATTTATTTCTACTACCACGATGAAAGGCAGATTTCATAAAAACGAACTGCGCCCTTTTTAGAATACAATCATAGTCTTTTTCAACGCTATGAAACGTCCCTTTTCTAAATATGCCATTTTGATATAAGAATTATGCAAACATGACAGTGATGTTCGTAATCCGGACGTTCGTAATCGACTAGTTTGATGATCTATATCATCGATGTTTTTAACCTGCAGGACAAGCTGCACCAACCGGTCGGAACCTGTTGCAATGGCAATCACAATGGCGTCAAGGTCAATGGTACCCGAACCAGCAATGGCGACCTGCGGCTCAGCGTCAACAGACACAGTGGAGAATTGATCCTGAGGAACGACTGGAGCAACAGGAAGAAGTGCTTGAGAATCAGCAGGAGCTTCGTGAAAACGCCTACGAGAACCAAGGGCCGTTAAGACAGACAGCAAATGGACAATGGGTCTCTAATTCCCAATCCCGTGAGGTTCTTGTCGGATCTGTGAATGCGCCACTGCCCTACGCGGCAGCAGGAGGGTCAACAGGAGGGTCCACCATCTCCTTAGAAATAGATGATTCCTACGTCCCATCGTCAATGACACCCAACGCTTATTATAGGAATGGTTATCAACCATGGAATCCAAACCTGTGGGATTAAGCATTATAACAAACTCTGATGCGGGATTTATTTCGTCAAAGAAGGATAGGCCCGGGGTAATCAACTAACATTTAAACGTAATGCGTGGTTTAAGCTTCTGGCCGAAACTGAGTTTAACAGGAAGTTAGTCCGTCTAAGTTTTCCTAGTGTTAAACGTTTTAGATCATGGGTCGGGTTTAACGGAATCACTATTTGGGTAAGGGTTTCGGTTGCGATAAAGTTTAGGGTTAGGTTCAGGTTGTAGGGTTATGCTTAGCGTTAGGTTTATGGTTAAAAATATATGAATACGTATATTACCAGACCCATATATGCAATCGTTGTCTGTCATTATATTTTAAGTTGCTTTTTTTTAATTCATAATAATTGGGCCAGGTGTTTGCACATTTTACTCATTTTAGTTCAAGATATTTGATCGAACACATAATTAACCTCGTGGCCAAGACCTGGGGTCCTGATGCCAGGATTAAGCTGATTTTGTAGAGACAAGATTTTCATTTTCATTTCATTTTTATTTTTTCATTTCCAAAAAAATACAATACATAATAACGAATACAATGTAAAATGTATACAAAACATACTTACATTTGTAATAAACAAATCTTAATAATAATTTATACATTTTAGGAAGACAAAAAAGGAATTTTAAAATTTAACTGCATTCATATTTTGAGGAAATGGAGAGGTCCACTGAAAAGCAGAGCTTGTAAATTGTGGACCCCTCAGGAAATAACGAGTGTGAATACATAATCAAGATCAAGACATCAAGGACCTGAAATCATGACAGCTCTAGATATATTCCTTATGATGTATACATTGTGAATGTTGTAATGGGCAATATACAAAAATAAATTATTTTGGGTGAGATAAACTCTAAATGCTAAGACTGAGTTTCAGAAATCATACTTTGCCTCTTCCTTCTTACTAGCTTCTTCTAGAAACAAGAGATGAGTTACTCAATTTATTTAGAAGGCCATGACGAGAGATGAGGGTAGGATAAATGAAAAGCGTGCTGAGTGTTAGAGAGGAGTGACATACAGAGAAAGAGAGAGAGAGAAAGAGGGGGGAGACATAGGTATGGAGAGGTGGAGAAAGGAAAGTAGGCAGAAATTGGGTGTCGTTCTACGAGTTTGACTGTTTGTAAATAAGAAAATATGACATATCAGCACAAATGAATGTGTAATGATGTTGTCATCCTCTCAGCTGATCACTGTTTAGTAATGTTAATTTTTTTTAAATCCTACTCACGTTCTATCTGTATCAGTGTTAATGCAGCAATGTAGCGTAGAAAACTACCCTTGTCTCCCCCCATGTACTAACAAATCAGAATATTGAATTTTACCAAAGAGAAAATGAGCAACTCATACAGAGACCTCATACAGTTCTTGATATGAATCATACTATTGTAAATTGAGCGATTAATGTCAAGGAGCCTGTAAAATAAAAGATGTTATCAATTGCCAGAAACTAGTTCCAAGTCCATCAGTATTACAATTTATTTAAAATACAATTGATTGAGTATATACGGTTGACATAGTTTACCTCCCATCGATTTTAATTGACCTCATACTTTATAAGGTCTTGGATATTAAGGCCATAACTTGACTCGAATAAAATAATAAGTGTTTTGAGCGTATCGAACTCTTTAAGTTGATAATCATCTCTCCGACAGGAAAAAAATTCAAAAGCGGAAAGTCGCATTCCTGAAGGAAATTAGGAGAGACAGCCACATTATATTTTTTCCCCAGATGATATGATACAAATCGGTCATCACCTTTCACCCGACTAGATTTCTAGCTATGTGATTGGTGAAGATAAAGGTGACGTCACATGTGACCCATAACGGCAAGAAAGAACTTGATTTAATTTCATGGGTTTATGTGGTTTATTTTGGAGTTTCAAAGAAAGGTCGTATTTTAGCGTGACTGTTTGCAATAAATGTAGAGTTTTCTGGAAAGAGTGCTTATTTTGTGCAACTGGTGTAACTGACTTGGTAGCTGGCTCCCCTTCGACTGGTATTCTAGTTTGGTTACTCACAATATCATCAATAAGGTAGGCGTATTTCACGAGTATAAAATGACACGTTTTATTTTGTTTATTCATGTCTTATTTAGACAAATTAGATTACTGTTTAAATTAAAGGAACATTCACAAACTTCTCATTCGATCATGACTATTGTGTGATATATTTGTTTTGTTTTGCTTTAATGATATGCTTTTCTTGTATGGCTCATAACATCTGGCAACCGTAGCGCTCAGTGCATTCAAGGAATGAATCCTACCAAGTACCAACTTACTACACCTAAGTCGAGTGTAGGTTATTGTCTTGCCAAAGGACATTAGTGCCGAGGCGGGATTCGAACCACATACCTTGTGATTCACAGTCCTAAGACATATTCACTAATATAGTAGACCACACCACCTCTTCTTGCTTAAAAGTGTTAAGAGTCACGCGCATGCTAATCTAAAACGTTAAGTAACAAATATAAATGTTGTATAACTATGGCCCTGTCGTATATGAAGAGTTGCAATTGATCCAAATCAATCGTAAGTCCTCCAATCAATCGCAATTTTGCAGTCTCCTATCTCTTATGCATTTATCAAAAGACGATGCCCTGGTGTGTTGGTCATCATGGTCATGTTTCTGAGTAGATATCAATTTTGTTGAGCTATGGAGTGTGTAGACACACTCATGATAACGATTTCAAAGTGAGCGTGTACTATAAAAACAACAAGATGTTCAGATGGGTATTTAAGATTATATGAGTGAAGCGAGCTCTCTCATATTTACATTATTTCAGGATTCGCAATTGCTATAAGTATAAGTACAATATACTTAAATCATTTTAGCAAAATCAACTGAAAACTAGTTATCTTAAATTAGGCTCTTTCAAATGTTAAAAACTTAAATCAACGATATCTACACAAATGAAGTAAATGTTTTTACTTAAATCTTATTTCAAGACAATTTTGTTAACGTGGTTGGGAGGCTTCTGTTCAATTTGATGAGGGTTCACGAGACCGAAAATATCGATCTCGTGAGCTGTCGGTCTACTGCGCTGTCCCCAAGTTGTGGATCTTTTCTTGGAAATATTCGGAGAGAGTATCGTAAATAAGAGATGTGTCAATTTTAATTCAAGTTGTTAACGTAATATTATGTTTATCAAAGAGCTTGCAAGATCTTATATTTTCAAAATAAAACAACTGAAGAACTATTTCTTTTCGAAAAAGGTGAGTGGCTGTTGAATAAACAAAAACAATTATGTATAAAATGACGTACCATATAACATTAATAATTGCTGATAACTATCACAGATACTTGTTTTTACCGAAGGTAAAACGAGATCATCTCTCATCTTACCCGGCTTTCCTTTAAAAACTGTTTCGGAATGTAAACTTTCACTGACTAACCAATAACATGATACAAATCTAGATAACTGTCATTTGCAGAGTAAACGGACTCTTGTCTTTAAATCATGCTAATTAACATGAAGCAGTCAGGTTCCTCAGACATCTTTATCTAGGGAGCAGCACCGCTTCGAACCGCCCCCCCCCCCCCCCCCCTCTAAAAAAAAAAAGATAAATAAATATTGATAAATCGATCATGTAGAAAATTAATGTAAGAACTCACAAGGCTTCCAATTCCCCTAAGATACCCCACCCCCCCCCCCCCCACACACGTTTTTTTATATGCATATAATTATTCTAGAAACGCACCTTATAGGTGGAAGAGAGAATAATGGGCTCTAAAATAAAGTAAATCTTATACTGAGTAATCCGATTTCTTCGGCGCAAACCCTCGCACCCATCCCCCTCCACCTCTTCGGCATAATCGCCCGAATCTTGGCACTGTCTCAAATACTCGAGAGCAATGAGCAGCTCCTTGTGTATTCTTCCCTAGTGATTCGGGATACCCCTGTCTGGCGAGGCTTCCTGTCAACCTTTCCTGCAGAGAGTTGAGAGATCTCTTTGACCTTACACTTGGTTCATGACATGTAGAGGATGCAACTCACACGAGGACAACCTTGTCCCACTTCTGTCCCCTTTGCTAAAAGGTCCTTGCAAGGTCTGACCATGGACCTACTTCGTAGTAGGTCCATGGCCTGACCCATTCAGTATTTCGAGGAAGACTAGAAATTTAAAAGAAAAACAAGATTTGTACTGTAGCATCGAATTCATTGAAATACAATGTCTAGCGCTGCCTTATATGAATCATCAATAATCATCTCTTCTTTCAAAACTATGAATTGCATACCCCCCCCCCCCCCCCCTTCCAAAAAAGAAAACTAGTATAAATTCTCTTTGTTAACCCCGCCGCAATCTGATTTTTCTTCTCCTCAAAAACTGACTAAAAAGAGAGGCTCAAAATCGAAATAATTGTTTTGTTTTGGTGAACTGTCTTAGCCCCTTTGAGGGTGAGTCATAAATAAAGGAAGTGCGGAAATCTGAGGGAATCGAATCTAACTATCTTTCGGCAAGACAACAATGGGTTGGATACGATGAGCAAGTTCAGAACAAAACTTTGAACCCCCTTTTGAACCTCAATTCTATACATAATTTGTTTTTAAACCTCAGCGTGATGAAAGGTATTATCGTGATTAGATGTTCGTGAGATACCATGGGGGTCATTGTCATCCCTGAAAATGAAGTAATGATTAATCGGTGATGAAGCCTAGATGTAAGTGTTCCTCAAGTACGGGTCGATTGACGACTAATCACTGAAAATATCTGAAACATATTTCAAATTACCTCTTTTATCGAGAAAAAAAAAGATAATCAAAAGCCAAGGTGACATATATCTATATATGATTATTCAAAGTAGATATGTGCGGAATTCGAGAATTGTGCTTTATCTTTGTGGAATGGTTTTTGACTGGCACATGTTGGATGTCTTGCCAAATGCCATTGGTGCCGGGCGGGGATTCGAACCTTAACCATTGGATTGAGAGTCAAGTGAATATACCACTATAATATGAAATTATTCTGAGGAAGAAATACAAATAATTAATTGATCATAATGATGAATATAATCGTACCATGGCATGTAGTTATACAAACAAAAATTAGATTTTACATTTTCTGTGAATCGTTTTGCCTTATCATGTAGCTTCAACTTTAATGCTTTATTTCCTGTTTTCTAATTTTTAAAGCAAAATATCCCATCGGTATTGAGACATGGGAGGGAGATTTTGGTTTGATCTTGAATTATTCATGTATTGTTTCTCATTAACAATGAGAAGCAAAAGGAGTGAAACAAATATCTGACAGTCTGTAATACTTTGGTGAACCCCTCCTCCAATAAGATGATAAACTTGAAGATTCCCATTAAAAAAAAATCCTTTTCATTAGTCTGGGGCTTTGTTTCTATTAAAAATTACCTTGAGATTAGTACTGTTACATTGAACGGTTAGTTTTGAAATATAATAATTATAAATGGCCTTGCAAATGTAGTCCTACAAAATTAAGTATATAAATATATACCCTTTTCTTAAATAACATTGGTCTCCCTTCTTGTATAACGTATACTACTTATCTTTCCTTTACATGCATTTTCCTTTTTCCATTCTTCTGTAACCCTTTTATAACAATTTCATTCCTTCTCTCGTTTGATCATCGTAACTATTTACCAAGTTGCCATGAAAACAGACGTCACAACTAAACTAATGATATTGTAAATTTGACCTGGTGAATCACCGCGTGCAGATGGTGGAAATTAAGTTATTGTAATCTTCTTCCCTCACTTTCTCCGCACAGATGAAGGCGTTTATTGCGATGTGTGTGGCGGTTGCTCTAGTGGCATGCATAGAAGGTAATATATTTCTTTATATTAAACTTCGCATAAATCTAGATATGGTCATCGTCCCGAACTTAATACGATCGAATCGATAAATAGATTATTAATTTCAAACTGGTAAAAGCAACATGCAGTACATGACTATCAGTTATTATACCAATTGATGCTCACATCAAAACGCATTCTAATCATTGGAGTTGAATCTTAAATTCTAATTGATGATAACAAAACTGGGATCTACATGTCAGATATTCAAAAGGCATTTAAATTTTCGAATCTTTGTAGTAGAATGTGTTCGTCATCGTACACATCTTTAGATGTATTTTGAAGAATTGTGAACATCGTGATTTTGACAGTGATAAGTATAATTCTCAAATCACCAGCAATAATCTTATCCTTTATTCCTCCTCTCCCAAACAGCTCGACCTCGAGGTAAGTATATCCATGTTAACATATACATGTATTTCTCTCCGTAACTCTCTCTCTCTCTCTCTCTCTCTCTCTCTCTCTCTATCTTCATATATATATATATATATATCTAACATCCACACACACTCTGGTACCATACACCATTTTACATCCACCTCTTTTAGTTAATTTATTTCTATATAATTTGGGCATAAGTATAGGAAGTGTGTTTTATTAAAATTAACTTGCTTATACAACACTACGATTGAACCCAAAATGATCGTGTAGCTTTTTACTAACCATTCTCATGACTAACATACTTTTTATCCTTTTTTTTTCAGTCTAGATAAATACTTAAAAGGGTTATATAAGTACAAAAAAGGGTTTTGATCTTCTAAAAAAATTCGAATAAATTATAAAAATCTGATAATGACTCGTTCAAGGAGGCACGTATACATGCAATAAATCTAGAAGAGAAAGAATAAGTGACTTTTAAAGAGGGATTGTTCTATGCTATGCTCTATTCTTCGAATGCACAGGTAACCAGCAGCGGCAACGGCAGCAATGGAACCCTCAACAGGAGGGAGGTGAACAACAATTGGAGGAGCAGGGAGACGCACTAGAGCGACAACAAGAAATGCGAGAGCAGGAGCAGGAGCAATACGAGCAACAGGACCAACCGGAGCAACAAGAACAACAGGAGCAACAAGAACAACCGGAGCAAGGAGAGCAACCCGAGCAACAAGAACAGCCGGAGCAAGGAGAACAACCCGAGCAAGCTGAGGCCAGTGAGTGGTTTAGCAATTGGTACAACCAGCAGTGGTACAACCAGCAGTGGTACCAGAGCCAACAGCAACAGTGGCCAAGCTACAACCAGCAGAGACCCAACATGCAGCGACAGAGACCTGACTCCAACCAGGAAGCAATGGAACTGCAGGAAGATATGGATCAACAAGAAGCCATGGACCTCCAGGAACCACAGGCTCAGACTGCTGCAGGAGGTAACACCTCCGAAGAGTCGAACGAGGATGGTGATGGCTCCTTACCAAGTACCTCTCAACTCAGTGCTGGACCTTTTAGCTCTATCTAGACTGAATCTATCACGGTTCGAGATAAATGAATTGTTTAGGAGCTCAAAGTTACCGATATCTTTGGTAAAGAATATCAAGGAAAATAAAATCACAATGAGGTTTCTTTTAATTGTTTGACAAAAAAAACATATTCCCTCCTTAAATTTACAATTTGCCAAATGAATGAGCCACAATCTGGCATTAAAAAACACTTTTGTTCAATAGTCTCAGTCACAATCAAGAACCAAGTGAGCAAATTTGGGAGTGACAAATGTTGCCATCTCGTAACAAAAAAAAGTGACCGATGTATCTATAAAAATGTAAAGTTCTATAGATGATTGTATGAAATATTATGCAAAAATAATGAACCGCTGTTAGAAAATATGTAATAAATTGATTTGTTCCTTCAAATCTTATCTCTTCGTTTCTTGCCGCTGTATTCTTCAAATATAGTTTCGTAGGTGTTTGTCTATTTGGAGTGCAATTCACATTTTTGATATGTTTCTCGCAAGAGATGTACATGTAAGTGGCTTTCACATTACGGTAAAGTATTATACCGTTTATGGTAGGAGGCAAGCCCTTTACCTTGGGAGGTGTTTTGCATATATACCAAATACGATGTTATATCAATAGGCGATTAAGGTTAACATTTTGGTTTTCAAAATTATTTGCTAAGCCATTGGTGATTTCAGTTTGTGGCAAAGGAATATTAAAAATGGTAGGACTTTCGCTATGGGTGGGGGGAGGGCTCAGTCAATGTGCATTGCGATACTGACGTAAAATCTTGACGAATTGACACCCCAAAGCAAAGGGTAGTGAGACGTCTGCGCATGTCCTCTCAAACGTTTTTTAAAGTGAGCAATATTGATGTCGGAAACTAGTAGGAGTGCCAACTGACCTGGGATTACGCAATACTTTCTCGTTTGTATGACGTCATCATCGCGATCTGGTTAGTTATGCATCTATTCAATAACTTCATCAAGAAAATACGGAATCAGTGGAACCAATCTCTTGGGTGTTTTTCATAAACTGTAAACTTGTCTTATATAGCTACATATAATCTATCTGGAATGATTTCAAAACGAAGAAGTTTATCCAGATTCTATCCAGGTTGTAGCAAACCTCATTATATTCTGTGATGATGATGATGATGATGATGACATCACAAACTTAAATCGAGTGATAATGATGATAATGACGATGATTATGATAATGGTGATGATGATGATGATGATGATGATGCAGATGATGATGATGATGAGGGTAATAATAATGATAAACACGAGAAGGCGGAGGAGAAGAAGGGGAGAAGGAGGAGAATGTTGATGCAGATGATGTTAACGATGGTGATGATGATGATGATAGTGATGAGGATGGTAATGATGAAGATTGGTTTGATGGTGATGATGATGATGATGATGATAGTGATGAGGATGGTAATGATGAAGATTGGTTTGATGGTGATGATGATGATGATGATAGTGATGAGGATGGTAATGATGAAGATTGGTTTGGTGATGATGATGATGATGATGATGATGATGATAGTGATGAGGATGGTAATGATGAAGATTGGTTTGATGGTGATGATGATGATGATAATAGTGATGAGGATGGTAATGATGAAGATTGGTTTGATGGTGATGATGCAGATGATGATGGTGATGATGCAGATGATGATGATGATGATGATGCAGATGATGATGATGATGACGATGCAGATGATGATGATGGTGAGGGTAATAATGATGATAAACACGAGAAGGCGGAGGAGAAGAAGGGGAGAAGGAGGAGAATGTTGATGCAGATGATGTTAACGATGGTGATGATGATGATGATAGTGATGAGGATGGTAATGATGAAGATTGGTTTGATGGTGATGATGCAGATGATGATGATGATGATGATGATAATGGTGATGATGCAGATGATGATAATGGTGATGATGATGATGATGATGATGATTATGATAATGGTGATGATGATGATGCAGATGATGATGAGGGTAATAATGATGATAAACACGAGAAGGCGGAGGAGAAGAAGGGGAGAAGGAGGAGAATGTTGATGCAGATGATGTTAACGATGGTGATGATGATGATGATAGTGATGAGGATGGTAATGATGAAGATTGGTTTGATGGTGATGATGATGATGATGATAAAGTTGATAACGAAGGTGATAATGACGATGATAGTGATGATGAAGTTAAAGAGAAGGATAATGATAATAATGATGATGATGAATAATGAAATAAACAAAGAAATGTAATCGATGTACTCGTGGAATTTTTTTATTTTCTGAATGTCAATTAGGCATAATGATAAATACACAAGTATATACTCGTGTAGCCTGTAGCGTACGCAGGATTTTTTTCGAGGGGGGGGGGGGATAAAATGTGAAAATCGCGCCGAAAATTTCGCAACGACTCAGCCAGCTGCTGAATAAGGGGGAGGGGGGGGGCATAATTTTGTTTTGTCCCGGAAATTGGAGAATTATGACGACCGATATTTCGTTCAGTATGGGGAGGGGGGGGTAAGGTCAGTTTTTTATCACCCTTTAGCACACAATTTTTTTTTTCTTCTTTTTTTAATAAAAAACAAATTGAGGGGGGGTTCCTCCAAAACACACACACACACACAAAAATGAGGGGGAGTTAAACCCCAAACCCCCCTGTGTACGCGCCTGTGGGTAGCATATCTATTTACATAACATAAACTGATAATTCAAAATACCTAAAAGATATACAATAAGCTTCCGCAACTCTCGTGAAAATAAATACAATGCGAAATGAAATGAGAGAATAATGGTTGCGCAGCCTAAATCAAAGTTTCCATTGCTGTCCTTCCTTTATGAAATATATGCAAAGATTGAAGAAATGTCTTTAAGCCGGGAATGGAGCTCGGATCACTGGCTTATATCGCCAAAGCCTTAACCACTAGACCGCGGAGACGGGTCAATGGCTCCGGTGACGTCAGATTCAACTGACCAAACATATAGAAAAGTCTTCAACCTTCATTAACTAATGCCTTTGCTGGGGGCATGTAACTTTTGAACAATGACAAGCACCAAGCACCAAGTCCCATCCCCTTCATCCCTCAAAAAATGTGTAACTATTTGACTAAAAAATGAACAAAAATCATAAACAAATAAATGTTGTGGTATTATGTCATGACTGGATTCATTCCTTTTATTCATCTTATAACAGGATTGCATAATAGTTCAGAATGAAGAGAAAAATCAGTGAAGTTAAATTAAATTTAACTTAGTCACTTTCATGAATTTGAGCCATAAACATCAAACCAAGATAGATGTATGGAATGGTCAGTAATTATTTTGTTATTATCTGTTACCATGGTCGTTTTTATTGCAATACATAGTGAAAATTGATACATATGATAACTTCAACTTCATTGATTTATTTCACCCTTGCCAAATATCCCATAGCTACATCCTGTGCATTGGCCAAACACCAAACGTTTTTAAGGAGTTACGAGTTACATGAATATTGATGACATGTTAGTTTGTGAATTTATCTGTTTGTGTATGTGTGTGTGAATAATGGGGGTAAAATAAAATGCACCGATAATGGTAACGTTCTTTTACTTTTCCGTTTTTTCACATTTAGTGTTGTTGCTGTGTTTTTTGAGTGAAAGGGTATATAAAGTTATATGTAGATCCCAAATGTCCATAATACAGTTTATAATACACAAAATCATATTGAAATACTGAGCTAGACTTAGACTTAACCAAGGGTTTCATCATAATATCGTGCAGGTATTTCTAGAAAAAGGGATGCCATCTTTGAAATAATCACTTAATAACTAGCTTTCTTCTTGACTTCCAACAACCAAACGAAACAATTCCTTTGGAAAAATCATAATTCTGAGAATTCATCTTCTTTGTCTCTAAAAAAAATTCTCATGAAAATTTTACTTTTGTTGTCTTGAATCCATCTCTGTAATGGAATTCGCTAGCAATAGACACATCAAGACATAATTTCCTATCCACTGAGCGACTCGTTATCCCATTTGGAAATTTCGGCCATTAAACCGATTTTCAATTTTTCATACTTAAGTTTACTGGTTCATTGGATTACTACCTAACCCATTTTGGTGAATTCCTTTATTAGTCCCTTTATTAAGTTAAGTCTCAGTCGCTTTCGATTATTCCATTTCAAGCAAAGAAAAAGGAGATGTACGGACCTTTACACAAGACTCCATATTAACCCTCTCTCTCTCTCTCTCTCTCTCTCTCACACACACAACTCTCCCTCTCTCTCTCTCTCTCTCTCTCTCTTTTTTCTCTCTCTCTCTCTCTCTCTCTCTCTTTCCTTCTCTCCCTCTCCCTCCCTCTCTCTGTTTCTGTTTCTGTTAAGTTTCACTTTGCTGAAATTAATTTACCATATTAGATCTAAGTGTGATCATCTCTCTTAGCAATTGAATAAATTAAAACAGGCCTGCTTAAATTTTAACTTTGATACCTTTCTCTTTCTGACTATACCATTACAATGTTTTCAATTATCTTTTTGTGTTGTAATAAAATTGCGTTAAGAATTCTTTTTATTTGTAAGCGTGATCCCCCCCCCCCCCCCTTTGTTGTGTTTACCATGATAAGCAAACAAGCAAACATAGACTTTATTTTAGTTAAGTATGCGCTCTATATATTAATCATTGTTATTCTATTTTAATTTCTTCGAATATCCGTTAAAAACCAAAACAACGATGCCTTCGTAAACTATCCCCCATACACAATATATGTACATCCTAACACACACACAAAATCTGTCTTGCACATTATCCCTCTCATGAAAAGGCGATGTGAAAACGTCACTTAACACCTAGTCGGAAAAGCAGTGGCGGGTTACATCGTATGCCATGCAACTTCCTATCAAACCTTGCCAAAAAGGAAAACTTGAACTTACACAATTGAAGTTAAATCGCTAACATCGATTGAGATGTGTAGGGCTGAGGACATATCCTAATGTAACTACTTTGAGATTTTCACCAGCTAAGTGCCTTGATTTAAATTGTTTGTCTAGTCTACGAAGGTGATAATCAACATCTTTATCCAGGGGTATTCCTCCTTTGGGTTCCGTCATCATTCAGCAGCGGAACGAACAAGATTCAAATCATCTTGGATGTCCCCTAGTTTTTTTAAAGGACAACATCGGTTACGCGTGGGACTAGGAGGTTTAGTTCAAGAACCTGACGCAAGAAGTAAGTCGCCTTCTAAAAGGTTATCATTTTTTATTCCCTCACATTTTTACCTTAATGATCTTCTATTCTATAATCATACATGATTACAGATATAGATTAAGGAAGAGTTATAAGATACTCATACTAATAAAAATGGTAATATTAAAAAAATTAATAAAAAAGATGAAATAGATTGAAATTGTTAATATACCCTTCATTGATATTTCTGTCATTTACCTTGTGATCTTAATTCCGCACTATATCTAAAATTAGCTGGATATATTCCAGTGGAATATATATAAATATATGTCTTTACATCATTATAGACAATTAAGAACAATTTCTTAAAGGGGCATGTTCCCGCCAGTGTAGTTATCGCTGCTCTAGTCATCGCCATCTTGGTTCCGAAGGTCGACTTCTAATTTGCATACAGCTGTCAATCAAAGTACGCGCGGCCTGGCCTGCCTTCGCCAAGCCAGCTGATTGCTGCCGATCGCGACGTCACGAAAGTGGGCGGAAACAGCAGCCGAATCTTAGAGCCGAACTGCGATTGGTATTACTTCGGCACATGTATGCGATAATCGGCATCGTCCGGGCATTCGGAACATGCCATCTGCGTAAGAGCCGTATTATGTTGATGTCAATAGGCAGCTAGCACCGTCCGCCAGCGGGTACGTATTTTGAACGCCCTCTGGAATACGGGGAACATGCCCCTTTAAGTGTTCATTTCATCTCTAGTTAAAAAAAACTAATGATAACTGTGCATTATATGAAATGTGTATATAATGCATCACAGGTTGCATTTTTTTATATTAGCTTTATAACGAAAAAGTTATCATAACTGATTAAAAATCCATAATGGTATCTAGTATACAAATATACAATGACACTCGAGGATCTAGCTGAAACTATTCGCATCGAAGGAACATCAACTAGTACTATTCTCCCGAGGGCCATCGGCCCGAGGGAGAAAAGTACTAATGATGTTCCTGAGTGCGAATAGTTTTAGCTTGTTCCGAGAATGAGTCATTTTATATTTGTTTTATATCCCTTCCATCTGTATTATTCCTTGTACACTTCTGTAATAACATGAACCTTATACTCACATTCACATCTACATTCAGATCGAAAAGAAATAAAGAAAATTGCACGGCTCAAATGAAACATTGAAGGATGTACAAATTGTTTAGCTGGCGCAAGTGTTATGCAGTTATCGCACAGCGTAAATTGCATATGGCTTGAGCGCCGTGACACCGCGGGGGTTGACCGCGCAGAGGCATTTGAAATCATGTACGCGCTCGCTGGAAAAACGCATAGTTCAAGAATATGCGTTTTTTTATTGTGACGTCACGCATAGTACCTTTTTTTCCCTAGGTACTATGCGTGACGTCATCAATAAAAAGGTACTATTTCGATGTAGGCGGCAGGAAACGTCTTTTATAGTAAAACTATTCATTTTCTTGTTGTGTACACTCCTAATGCAACAATCTTACGATAAGGGATATAATATAAACTATGTAGTGAACGTACCATAGTTCCTTTAAGTAGCTATTTTCTGGCAATATTCTTTATCCTCCTTCTTTTTCTTTCTTCACTCCCCGACCCCCCCCCCCCCTCCACCTTCTTTTTCCTTCTCTTTCTCTCTCTCTCTCTCTCTCCCTTCTCTCTCTCTCTCTCTCTCCCCCTCTCTCTCCCCCTCTCTCTCTCTAAACTGTCAATCCGACGCTATAAGAGGAAATAAACACCATCTTCGTCGACCAACTTCGAAAGCACCATGATAAGACTTGGCCTTCTCTTGGTTTGTTTGTTCGTGTACCATCAAGCTGTGATGGGGCAAAGTGGTAAGTGTTCAAATGAAAACCCCAACTTACCGTTACATTACACTACATTTGTATTTATGGTACATCTCGGTCTGAGATATTATTATTGTTATTATATTATTATCATTATTAGAAGGTTAGTAATAGTAGTAGTAGTAGTAGTAGTAGTAGTAGTAGTACATGTAGAAGTAGTAGTAGTAGTAGTAGTAGTAGTAGTAGTAGTAGTAGTAGTAGTAGTAGTAGAAGTAGTAGTAGTAGTAGTAGTAGTAGTAGTAGTTGTAGTAGTAGTAGTAGTAGTAGTATTATGTAGAAGTAGTAGTAGTAGTAGTAGTAGTAGTAGTAGTAGTAGTAGTAGTAGAAGTAGTAGTAGTAGTAGTAGTAGTAGTTGTAGTAGTAGTAGTAGTAGTAGTAGAAGTAGTAGTAGTAGTAGTAGTAGTAGTAGTAGTAGTCGTAGTAGTAGTAGTAGTAGTAGAAGTAGTAGTAGTAGTAGTAGTAGTTGTAGTAGTAGTAGTAGTAGTAGTATTATGTAGAAGTAGTAGTAGTAGTAGTAGTAGTAGTAGTAGTAGTAGTAGTAGTAGTTGTAGTAGTAGTAGTAGTAGTATTATGTAGAAGTAGTAGAAGTAGTAGTAGTAGTAGTAGTAGTTGTAGTAGTAGTAGTAGTAGTATTATGTAGAAGTAGTTGTAGTAGTAGTAGTAGTAGTAGTAGTAGTAGTAGTAGTAGTAGTAGTAGTAGTAGTCGTCGCAGTATTCATCATAATCATTATCATTGTTGTTGTTATTATTATTTTTGTTTGTGCAACAAGCTTACATGATCCTAAATCTGATGTACTATAATTTCTGAATTGGTATAAGCACTAAAATACTTTACCTTTAGTCTTATCAT
Source organism: Strongylocentrotus droebachiensis (assembly GCA_035222895.1). Taxonomy (NCBI): domain Eukaryota; kingdom Metazoa; phylum Echinodermata; class Echinoidea; order Camarodonta; family Strongylocentrotidae; genus Strongylocentrotus; species Strongylocentrotus droebachiensis. The sequence goes on along the minus strand of JAVYIG010005301.1, from coordinate 120,266 downwards.
CTTTCTTTCAATCATTGTTCTCATCTTGATTTTATTTTACTGTTAGCATTTCATCAATGTTACTACTATCAATGTCATACCATTAATTTACTTTGTGGTATAAATGAGGTATCATTACATTCAAGGGGGGTGTTTCATAAAGAGTTCGTAAAGTTACGCATGACTTTACGAACGACTTGTATATGAAGTGCCAGATAGGATGCCCAAATTTTTTTCTGATATTTCCAATAACCTCAATTAAATTATGGCAAAAAATATACTCTGCATTAAAAATTGTTTGTTATAATAAGAATGTTAATCTACATCTGCACAGTTCAACTTAATAAATAAAAATCAATAATGATTGAGCATCCCATTTGGCTTTTCATATACAAGTCTTTCGTAAAGTCATGCGTAACTTTACGAACAGCTTCATGAAACACCCCCAAGAAGATTTTTTTTTTCATCAGAAAAGTCTTGATAGAAGTATTACTCTAAATGTAATTTCCACGGTATAAGTTTATATTGGCATTTTCCATATAAAGTACGATTTTTTTTTTGTCAGGTTAAATACTTTTGGAAATAAATCTTAACTTTATCTTGTAGGCACTTCAGCCTTTGGATCAAATTTATCTCTCCATGACCGTATATCCGGAATAATACAGAATTATCTTGATTATCAGCCAATAATTTTCGGCTTGTATAATAAAACAGTTAAGTCACCTAGACAAATATCAAATAAAAAACAAGATGAACTATTCAAACATTTCCAAAAGACTCTTCCTGAATTATAATTGTTATGAACTAGTGTGAGAAAAATTGGATACATTATATACTTGGATACTAAATGGATACTTGAAATGAATTAATAATTACTTTTCCCATTACAATATGAATCCTAATAGTCTAGTCATGCAAAGTACGACAGTCATTCAAGAGGTTGAATCCTTTTCAAAGCAATTCAATTATTTTTCTGTAATAAATGTCATTAATTCATTTCATTTTGCTTCTTGGTTAAACAAACTGAGGACTCTGAATTGTATTGTGATAGTGGTGGTTATTTTACCTGACAGCTAAGAAAGCAATAAATGCTTGTTGGTAAGCAACCAGAATACCGACGGCTTAATGTCCTCTCCGAGGGACCTGGTAATGCTTTACCAAAGGGCACATATCGCATCGACTTGGTTTCGAACCCGGGTCACCGGATAACGAGACTACTGCTCTACCGACTGAGTTATCGCGCCTCCTTGTGGTACTAAAGGGTCGCCAGATAATATGCTTTTAATCAAGTCTCATTATATGCTATCGAATGATAGCTCGTATGAAATCAAATTATCAAATATATTTGTTAATTCCAGGTACCACGATTTTGTGATTTTGGTTAGTGCAATAAGAAATGAGCTTGAGCTTGAGCCTCAAAAGTAATAACTTCCAGTTTCTTTCGTTGTCTTTTATTTCTCTGGGATTACTTTTCTCCGTTTAGAGCTCTTAGACTCAGAGTGTAGACATTCCTAAAGCCTATTTCTTCAGGAGTGTTTCCCATCCACAATGAGACATCTTCCGTCTAGGGTGCATCCCTCGAGACTAAACCTGTTTTATTTCGATGGATGACACATTACGTCATCCCGTAGATTCAAACTATACTCAGCATTCTCAATTGTTGAATGGGCTGTTCATTTTTTAGACGTGTTTTTTTTGTATACATTTATTATTGTGATAGAAATAAGTCCCGAGTACATGGTGCAATCGATTAAATAAATAACGTGTTTAATTATGCTTTTTATGTGATTGACATCATTTTATCATAGATCACATCTCGTACCATATGAGAACGTCAATAAATAATATATCCCCCCCCCCCTTCTCCTCTTCTCTCTCTCTCCCCTCCCCCTCCCCTCTCTCTCTCATCCTCTCTCTCTCTCTTTCTCTCTACTCTCTACTCTCTCTCTCTCTCTCTCTCTCTTTCTTTCCTCTCTCTCTCTCGCTCTCTCTCTCTCTCTCTTTCTTTTTCTCTTTCTTCTGTATTCCTTTGCTTTCACCCTCGAAAAGAAATGCATTAGTAACAGCATTTTCAATTTCAACAATTTATTAATATTAGTTAGTTTGAAGAACCTTTTTGGTTTTATAATGCTTAAGAGCTTAGCAGCAAGGTTGAAGAGCTTTGTTGATGGTTACCATGGTGATCAGAGGGGGACTTCTTGTAGGTTTTTCCTTGTAGAGGGAGGGGTCTTCCGTGTGATAGGGGAGTGTCATCCTTTCCTTCATCTATCCCAAGTTCCCATCTGAACTTTGGTCTTTACTCCAAGCTTTGATATCAAAACGTCAGCGGAAATGTGATGGCATTTCTTGTGATGAGTGCCATAAAGCTGAAAGATGGCCAGATTTTGTTTGCTGATGATAGAACTAAGTAACATGATAACATCTGTTGTCATCAAGTTGTCACCGTTCTTTAGCTTGTGTTTTCTTTTTCTCTGCTTCCTTTTCTTATATTTCACTCCATATATCTTTTATTGGGCTTCCTTAACAGCTTGCTTTTCTTTTCCCTCTTGTCTGCCTCTTCAGTGATAATGGCTTTGTGCCTTTTTTTTTATATTTTGGCATTCCATAATGATAATGTTGTTCGTAACTTTCATTTTTTTTTTGCGGAATGATTCACACCACAACCTTGTTAATTTCATGAGGTAGTATCATCAATCAATGAAAAAATGCCTGCTATATTATGTAGCTGTTATTTGGTCTGGCGGTACCTCCAATGTACGGTCAGCTCTCTGTCTTCGCCTACAAACCATGGAGTTACTAGCCTGCACCCACAACAAAAAGTGAGTCACCCTTACTCAAATTGATGAGTCACTGGTTTGTCCGTACAGCGAAACACTTGAAGGATCATGTGAGTCACTATGACTCGATACAAATGAGTCTTAAAGACTCACTTGAAGTGAGTCTTAGATAAATAAGACTCATTTGTATCGAGTCATAGTGACTCACATGATCCTTCAAGTGTTTCGCTGTACGGACAAACCAGTGACTCATCAATTTGAGTAAGGGTGACTCACTTTTTGTTGTGGGTGCATCATGACATAGACCCCCTACTCCCTAGGCCTATCACACACATACCATACCATGCCAGAGTCACTGTCCACATTTGCAATGGAAAATATATCCTAAAATATCACATTTTAGCGATGTAATCGGTGGCCCCGCTACCCGAATCTGAAAAATCTACTTTGTACGCACTAAATTAAGCCTTAACTTGAGATTTATTTGTCACCCATACTGTCACGAAACAATCTTGAATTAATTCGTTTTACATCAAATAACAAGGATCTAGGAGTTTCGTTGTATAAAACAATGATGCAAGATCATGCATGTTTTCATTCGACACGGCTTCGTGCGATACAGTAGAATCTATACACTATGAACATGACTGACAATGAGAGCGGACAAAATATACAGTTCCTCAGGTAGACAAAGGAACATTCCTTCACAGCTATTATGTAAAAAGGTGAATATGCATGTGACACCTGTTCTACACATTTTTACATAATAGCAGTGAAGGGATGTTCCTTTGTCTACCTGAGGAACTGTACATTTTGTCCGCTCTCATTGTCAGTCATGTTCATAGTGATAGTTAAGTTACACACAGCCTCATCAACTCGAGTGCGGATATCGTAAAATGAACGCATGCATCATTTGTATAATAATCAGAAGATTCAGCCCACGAATCCAGTCATAAAAATCATCGTTTAAAACCATATGAATAATTATGCGTACCAATTTTTCACTAGCTGCAGTCAAAACTCTTCTGAATCCAACATATAAGATGGCGACGTCGCGTCGTCGATCGGGAATTCAAATATGGCTCGAGAATGCGCATTTTGGATGACGTCACGAAAGCATGCGCGCGCATGCATACAGCCTCACTTTCAAGTTGACTCACTTTTTTCTTCTAAAATGCTCTTATGTCGATCTTGACTCATTTTTTACGACCATGTGAGTCAGTCGAAGCATTTTGCAAATGCGTCAGCTCATGATTGACACACTGGTGAAATATAAATGAGTCAATAGAGACTCATTGGTTGTTACTAATGAGTCAATTTACACCTGACTCACGAAAATTATGCTTAAATGTGTCAAATGACTCACTTTTTGTTGTGGGTGTGACTCCGATCATATACTGGTTCAAAACCGAGTCTCGTCTTTCGGAAGGCGTCGTTCCTTTACGTAATAATTCGATCTGATTGATATACGTACGTGTGGGCATGAAGGTATGTCTAAGCTCTTGGTCTGTGTAAACCCAATAAAACATACACGCAAAATTACATCGTGCATCTTTGTTGACATTTAGTGACCAGAGTTTTCCAGCGTCCATCATATTTGAAATAGCTAGCATGTACGTGAGACACAAACCTATTTCTCTATTAACATTATTCTGTATTTGCATTAACTTTTCTTCAGTAAATGTCTTGCTCAGATTGCTAGAAATTGAACATGATTTGAGTTTCCTAATTAGCGTATCATGGGACGTCATTTCATTAGAAACTCTTCTAATTTTAGCATTCATGTGGCAGTGTTCCAACAACTTCAATACTTTTCCTGAAAATAAGCAGCAAGCGTGTTCAACTAGCATTATACATGGCACAGTTTACGATATGAAAGCTGTATTTCCAGGGAAATGTCTTTTACAATGAATTATAAACACATGGTGGAGAATGAAAAGAAAATATAGAATGGGAATGTAAAATGATGGCCTATATATACTGCATTGATATTCTTAGACTGAGAAATACGAATAAATCGAACACAGGGTTTGGGGGAAGGAGCTAGTAATGGAATGTATGTGACATACAATGATAATTTTCAACGAATTTAAATTTGAACGCTTTGATTGAACATACATGAATAGATTATTGTAAATATTCACATCAAATATGTGTTGTAAGTTTCATCGTAATAGTAACATTCTACCGTCCCTTTATCAAAAAACCACACCGAGGAGGTGCACTTTCTTTAAAAGGTTATCCTAGTAATAACAAAAACAGTCTTGCAGTCCAAATTTTAAACTGCTAGAGAGTTCTACTTTAGCAGAATTCCCTGGGTAGGTAGGAAATGGTGTATGCCAAATTTCCTTTCAATGACAAGCCATAGAAAGAATCGAACCGCTCTTGTGAAGACCACTAGGGAAGTCATTGTAATTTAAGGGGCAAGGGGCAGTTTGCCCACTTACACAAATTTCCGACAAGGGAAAATATACCTGACTTTTCACTTAAGTGAGGAAGTTATTGCAAGGTAAATAATCATTAAATTGACTTTAAACCTTATATAATGAATATTTCTCAAAACTTTCTGATTGGCCGATACGCGGTAAACTATAGTGTATAAGTATAGGTTAAGAAGCCAAACTTTTAAAGGAAAAGTGGGGAAATTGGGTTCACATATCGCCTAATAGGAATAGTCTAACAAATTAATATCTTGAACGGATTAATTTTGTTCAGGGTTGAAATGAAATTATTCTCAAAGTACCATAGATTAAAACGCATTATGAATACACCTGACTTGAAACTGTAATTCAAAAGTAGACGTGTGATCCAATTCTTTGCCCAAATAACTTTAGATTAATTGAACTTATTTTGCAAATATCGAAATCAAAGTCATAAAATTTACCACGTATACCACCTACACCCTCCCTCCCTGGTACACGCATTAGGTGATTTTCTTGCTGAAATACGGGATTAACATTGGCTCAGATGTTTCCCCCCCCCCCCCTAACAAGGTCCAGATGCGCCACTGTGTGTGATATATTCGTCATCTTATTCTTGAAGCCAAATTTAAGCAGAGCCACGCCTAATGGTGATGCGTGAAGAGTTGGCTGAAGGGAAGACGTTATTTGGAATATTTGACATGATGACGTCCAAGAAGGGAGCAGGGTGCGATGTAAAGAACCATGTTAAAGGTAATACAAAGTTTTGGTATGGGGTCATGAATTTGGTTGAAATGAACATATTGGAAGCATATGCGATCCAACAATATTCAGTGATCGTTGTCGCGGTTGAAATCGAGTCTAAAGTGATGAAATTGTAAATAATAAACTCTTTGTGTTGTATAGCGCCCTCTCAAGGTCAAGATATTGATATAGCTATAAAACAATGTTATTTGACTAAAATCGACCAATTTGCTATTACCATTTGGAATATATATATCACAACTGCATATTCTGAGATTTTCATGGTCGCAGCTACCATCGTATGGCCGTAGGCGCTATTTGAAATTTATATAAATTTACCGGGAGCACCGGTAAATTTTTATATTTAATTTTTCTCAAAAGCAGAAGTGTTTTAGGGGCCAATTTTTTTAGTGCTTATAATACATCCATAGGGGCGTCCAAATATATCAATATTGTAAAGAATCATTATCCAGCCAATTTTCAAAAATTACCAAAACTTTGTAATACCTTTAATGATATAGAAGGAGGGGGAGGTCCTAGGAAAGTGACCCACAGGGAATGGGAAAGAAAGAAGTAGGCGGAGGAGAAGAAGAAGTAGAAGAAGAAGAAGAAGAAGAAGAAGAAGAAGAAGAAGAAGAAGAAGAAGAAGAAGAAGAAGAAGAAGAAGGCGGGAAGTAGAGGAGGCAGAAGAGGAACAGCAACAACAAGAACATGAAGAACAAGGGGCAAGAAGAAGAATGAAGAGAAGAAGAATTGAGAGAAGAAAAAGATATAAGAAGAAGAAGAAAGCATTGAAAGATTTATTTTTTTAATCAAACACAATGAAAATGAAAAAGAGGGGTATAGAAAAACGCAAAGAAAAGGGGGAAAACGTAATTTTAAAAAAGTCGGAAATTTAAGAGTTCTCATGAAATTTTTCAGTTGTTAACTCCCATGACCGTGAGATTGTTATGTCTGCTGGAGTGAACTTCTGGAGTGAACTTCCTCTTCTCAAGAGACATGTGACAAGAAAGCATTGAGGAAGGAATCAAAACATTGAGGAGGACGAAATAGAGGATCAGGGCCAAAAACAAGGAGGAGAAGAAAGAAGTAAAATAAGAAAGAAAAAAAACGAATAAGGAAAAGAGGTAGAATACGAAGAGAGAAGAAGGAAAAGAGAAGGAGAAGGAAGAGTGGAAGAATAAGAAAAATAAAAGTTGAAAAAAAGAAGAAGAATACGAAGAAGAAAGATAATGTAGTTATGAAGCACAGGAATAAGAACAACATGAATAAGGAGAAGGAGAAGAAGAGGATGAAGGGGGAGATATTTTTTTAAGGTGAGGAGAAGAAGAAGAAAAGAAGATCAAGAAGAGAATAAACAGAAAAGGGAAGCGGACCTTTTTGGAGCTTTAATTTGAAGAAAAAAATATATATAAATGTATGTATCCTTACATCAGAAAATCATATTAGAAGCGTAGTTAGATGATCGCTCTCGACCCGTCAAGAAATTAAGGTTTGTTTTCATCAGCCCGAGTTGGCCAAATAACCCGCTATTTTGTGATCCGGGAAATTAGACCGAAGTTAGGATGACAATCCACTTCCCAATGACGTACACTCACCTTCAGACGGAAGTCTCTTAATCGACGGTTGCCAAGGATGACAAGGACGACGACATCATGACCGACATCGAGATTAGATCATGAAGACGACCACCATTGTTGTGTCATTTATCATCATGTTTTCCCAAAAGAACATAGACTGTCTTTTAGTTGGAACTGTCCGGCCTGAGTGTTGATTCGTTTCCTGACATACATTAACCATTAATCGTAGATAGCATTCTTAAATGGGATGTGACATTATTCATTGTTGCTTCATTGTTTGATATATTTTTTTGAAACATGCGATTATTCAAAATGACTTTTCAAACGCCAAAGTTAATAATTATTGGCAATATAAAATGTGTTTTGTCATATGCCATGATTGCGATGATTACATCGATGTTAACGATGGTTTTTCAGGGATATTCTGCATTTTTATTGAGAATATGGATGGCAGCAGTTATTGTTCATTAGCGTCATATTTACATGTAGTTTGACAAAGTTGCGCAAAAATCTAAACTATTAAAAAGAGAGATAACATTATCAAATTTAATTCAGGCTAATACAGGCGAATCTTTATTTGGTTATTAGGCACATTTATTTTGTATCAATTGCGAAAATAGCCACTTTATGTGTTAACAGATAATTATTGACAGCTGATCAAGCAAGCTATCCCTGCAAGGAGAATCCCAAATAGGCATATTATATTGATTGTTATTGCTGTCATTTAAATATTATTGGTTTATGATATCCTTCATTTTGTTATCAACTCTAGTATTTTACAACGATATTTCGTCTTTCTCCTTCTGTAATTTAATTAACCCACGTTATCAGATTGTCGCCGAATTAGACGACGCTGTCCGTACAGTACTCGACGGGGACCGGTTTGTGATACCAACGGCCGAACATGGAATAGTCACTGCGCCCTCTTGCGAGCACAATGCAATGATCCCTACCTCTACGTACAGTTGGCATACTCAGGAAAATGTATAGACCAACAAATGAGACGGAGACAACCAAGTTACCAAGGTAAAAAGATAGCGTTTTGTGTCCAAAAAAATTAGGGGCAGAAATTAATTATTGAGAAGACATTGAAACTAAAATTATCTGCTTATCAGACAAAGATTCGTTAGCATTTAATCTGTAGACTCATCATAAGAGTAAACGAATAGAGGAAGATGTGAATGGAGAAATATCTGGAAGGGAAAAAGAGGTATAGAAAATTAAAAAATAGGACATGAGTTAAAGCAACATAAGGAAAAGAAACGATAGGGCATAAGAGAAACAATTTTACTGACGATTATACCAACCAGGGAAAAGTAATAATTATTAACGGACCTCAAGGCTCATGCATTGCTATGTCAAAAAGCACAAGCCCCCCCCCCCCCCCCCCACGTTTTTGTGTAGATAGTTTAAACATCAATAAGTTGGGATGGTGACCCATTGGATTTATCCCACTTACTTTATAATACGACTGCGTTCTTGTATTGTTTACTTTACACATCTATTTACATTGTATTATATGTGTTGATTTGTTATTATGTGTTGATTTCTTATTCATGGACTGATAAATTCATAATGATGAATATATTAGATGTAATGTCCCTGAAAATGTGTGGTTTCTTACAACAGGTTCGGCTGCTTCTGCAACAAGTAGCAGTGAGGAGAGTGCCGAGATGATGGGTCCTACAGTACCCGCTATTGGACGAACTACAATACAACCAGCAAATAGTAAGCAAATTTTCTTTACTCTTCCCCTCTCTCTCTCTCTCTCTTTCTCTCTCTCACTCTTTCTCTCACTCTTTCTAACATTTCCTTACGTTGATTCATATTGCAACGGGTTGATTGCTGTTAACTTATAAAAATCATTCTAGCGTTATTACAGTGCGTAATATAATGAACAGAGGGCTGGATAAGACTCCCCACAAGGGGGTTTGACCATGGGCCGAGGCCTGTTTTCTTGCTTAGATTTTGAATTCCTTGGTCTCCGTCTGGGAAGTACCTACAAAATGTACTAGATATCTTGGAAATGTGTATCTGAAACAAATATGACATTTAGGGCAGAAAACAAAGAAACAGTTAAGAATTGGGGAGTAAGATGATTACTTGGGAAGCTTCCAATTGCTCTTCAATCTTCAACCATAGATATTTTCCTGGCTTCAAACGGTGGGGGAGAGGCGTTATCTTATGTTTGAGACTCTACTGCTCTCCAAGTATCATGCGTGATCAAGGTTATGCTCTCATTTCCCCCTAATAATTCAAACTCATCTTTCCCCCATTTTTAGACCCTACCCTGGCACCTGACGGTGTCATGCCTTACCCATGCCCTCTACAATGTGCCCCGAGCACCAAACAGGTCTGCGGCAGCGACGGCTACACCTACGACTCCGTGTGTCATATGAGGATGGAAGCATGTCGTACACGAGATCGTTCCCTGGTCGTCAACTACAGCGGGCCTTGTCAATGCCCAGATGTGTGTCCAATGGTGTACGAGCCTGTCTGTGCTGTGAGCAGGAGACTTGGGTTCCCGAGAGAAAGGACGTTCACGTCTGTATGTGAGATGCAAAAGGACGCTTGTAGACACAGTGATAGGTCAATGACGATGTCATATCAAGGGGAATGTTTAGCTGCATTGCAAGGTACACATTCAAAAGTATTTAAAACAATTTAAAGAAAAATTTGAGTTCTGGGAAAGATGAAAAATAATTTGTGAAATTTTCATCTTTTTTATATAAGTGTGGAAGAGTATCATAGAAAAAAGATCCCCTGGAAAGGATGGCTCTTCAAATGCCCTCTTTTCGAAATATGAGAAGTGACAGCTAAAGGTTGTGGACTACAACTTTCATGCCACAAGTTTGTGTAGTGCGATATACACATTTCTGTGACCTCTAGCAAAAGTAGTCCAAGCTTTATTCATTCTGATGATTCTAAAACGTCACAGTATACACCGATACTTATCGGCTACATGATCAGCCTTTCCCAATTGCTTCCACATTGTTTCGTTTACAATGCAATCGTATGACAAAAACTCAACTTTATCATACCACTAGTCATTACACAAGTCAAACAGAAAACACAACGCAGGTCACAGTGGCGTAGCTACGGAGGATAAGGGGACACGTACGCCTCCGCCCCCTAACCCCATCGAATAGCGATACAAAAATAAACGAAAGAAAGCAAGAAAGGAAGAAGAAAGAAAGAAAAGGAAAGAGAGATAAAATGGAAACGTTTACAAAGACTACCAAGAAGATGACCTCCCCAACACCTTCCCCACAATCATTGATTGCCATCTTTTCTCAAAATTATTCCACTTGTAGTGATACCAGTGCCCCCTCCCCCTCTTACCTTGCCATAATGCACAGTGCACCCTCGATGGCTGAATCCACGTGACAACACTGACAAGTCATCACGCAAGTCATAACGCACCTCATTAATGTACCAGGGATACAACATTAGCCTGATTCTTTTCCCGGGCCATCATCTTCCGCCGGAAAACTCGTCAGCCCTTCAAAGCCCTGAAAGGGGAAGCTAAATATGTTTGCAATCCCGATAGTGACACCCCCCCCCCCTTCCCTGGTCTGCTGATGTATACTAGTATACACGGGATCATTGATGTAAATATGGTATTAATGCCATCGTGGATTTATGATATTTTGTACATTCACTGATAATAGAATTACTATCAGCTCCGTTGGGATCTAAATTCACTCAACTGTTCATAATTATCATCACAGACAAAATAAAAACGGTGCAATAGAGATCTTTCAAAAAACGACACTTTCATGTAAACGGTTTCACAAATGAGATGCCTGTGAGATCTGATGTGTTCTTATTTCTTATGAAATGTAAGCGAATAATGTTTTCAAACTTGAGCTTTTACCCTTAATTATGTGACCGTTCTTTACAGGACAATGCAACTTTCCGTGTGACACGCTCTATGAGCCTGTGTGCAGTACCAAGAACGTGACATATCGAAGCCAATGTGAACTGAACCGTCATAAATGTATCATTCGGGATAATACGATTGATGTGGCGTACATGGGGGCATGTCCCCACGCCCCTATAAGTAAGTTATATAATCTAAAACTTGGTAAGATGGTGTTTAATGTCATGTATAGTTCTGGTAAGCTCTAAAAATCTTTTCATCAGCTATCTTTGATTTTAGACTATTAATAGGTTATAGGAAGATAGTAGCAAAGCTAAGCTGCTGAGTTCTTTCCTCTTTAAGTGCAATAATGAACAAATAAGAGGTAGAAAAGCTGAATGTGGCGGGAGCCATCAGGGTGGAAGGGTCCTAGTGTAAGGGAGTGTATAGCTGTTATTTATCAGATATTTAAACTCCAATTAATCGGATATCAAGGGTAGAGTACCAAATGATTTCGTACATGTACCTTTTGAAACAAGGAAAACAATATGACAGTGATGAAACTAAATTTAACACTTTTTTTTAAATTTCCTTTTTGCTACCAAAACTGTACACGAGCTTTAAGAGGTGTGAGACGCAGTTTAAACATAAAACGTGTTCGCGGTTCATAAAATCGTGAAACAGGTATTAATTCCCCCCCCCCCCCTACTTCTAAATCATTATTTATACTGTAGTTTCAACAAAACTGTATAGTACTGCGAATTATGCATACAACTAATATTCATTAAAACTCATTCGAATTTAAAAAAAAATATTTATAATAAATATGAATTATACTGAAGTGAAATGAAATTATGCATGCAATCGTAGTTATGATAAAGATCTGATAATAAGGCTAACGCCCCCCCCCCCTCCCCCACCCCCATCTTAGAGATTGGTTGACCCCCTAGATGGCGCTATATATTATACGTACTGTCGCTGGATCCCTAAAATAATTTTTTTTTTTCCCTGAAGATTGAAAACGAATTTAACGATCTTCACAAAGAGGGGGTACTTTTAGACGTCTGTAAATTGCACAATGACCATCTCGAAGACGTGTTAAGATTTATGATACAGCTAGTCGAATCATGGACATTTTGGTCGCTGTTAACGAGTCAATCATTATAAGAATGACGTTACTTTTTCTGCATAATTATGTATCTTTTTAACAGTGATGCCCCAAGGGAGAATATTTGAATTTTTCATGTAACATAATTATACTGGAAAAGGAGACACAGTATTCCATGAGATGGGTCGAATGTTATAATTTACAGATGATTTTCGATGAATGCTATTATCAAGTCCTTTAATCTGAAAATGGTTACTTTACAATTTTCTTATTATTATGAATGGATGCTTTATCGTATTTTCTTAGGATGTCCAAACCTGTGTAAACCATCTAAAGATCCTCACTGTGGTAGCGATGGAGTGACGTATCCTTCTCTGTGTGATTATGGGGTCGCAGCTTGTAAAGACCCCACCCTACGACTCAGATACAAAGGACCTTGCGTCCCAGGTACTGTAGGTGAGTGATCTACGACACCAACGGTTGGTGATCACGTTCATCAATGATGGTGTAGGTGGTAGAGGCAGGTGTGGCGATGGTGGTTGTGGTGGTAGTTGTGGTGGTGGTTATGGTGGTGGATGTGATGGTGGTGGTGGTGATTATGGTTGTGGTTGTAGTTATGGGGGTGGTTGTGATGGCTGTGATGGCGGTGGTGGTTGTGTTGGTTGTGGTAATGATGGTGGTGGTGCTGATGGTAGTGGTGATTTCGGTGGTGGTGGTGGTGGTGGTGGTGGTGGTGGTGGTGGTGGTGGTGGTGATTTCGGTGGTGGTGGTGGTGGTGGTGATTTCGGTGGTGGTGGTGGTGGTGGTGATTTCGGTGGTGGTGGTGGTTGTGGTGATGACGGTGGTGGTGGTGGTGGTGGTGATTTCGGTGGTGGTGGTGGTGGTGGTGGTGGTGGTGGTGGTGGTGGCGGTGGTGGTGGTGGTGGTGGTGGTGGTGGTGGTGGTGGCAGTAGTGGTGGTGGTGGTGATGTAACAATTGTTGAGGGAATGGGGAGATTATAGATCCTCTCTGTGTGAGTACGGGGTATTGGCTTGTAAAGAACCCAGCATACGGCTCACACACGCAGGACCTTGAGTCCCAGGTACTGTACTCTGTAGTTGAATGATTAAAATTCCCAATATGCCCAAGGCCCGGTGCACATAGAGCATTACTTGAATTACGCCATTCAATGATCTTCAAGCATATAAATGCATAAGCAAGTCCAGTTGTGGTGGTGGTGGTGGTGGTGGTGGTGATGACACTGGATTTGGGGTGTGTGGTGGGAGCTGCATGTAGTCGTGTAGCTCTGACAATCAGGGCCTTGCGGACGAATAATTAAAATAAGTCAGTATAAGTGCTATTCTTAGTGATCATTCATCTGTATTTAGGTTCATTTACATAATAATCATATAACAGATTCGTTTCGTCTTCATTTTCGATAGACCCTTGTTCTCGGATATGTGATAGCTATGAAGACCCTGTCTGTGGGACGGACAGACAGACCTACTGGAATCCGTGTCTGCTCCAGCTAGCTTACTGCAATAATCCTTCTATCACGTTGGCTTACCGGGGAATGTGTCTAGGTTCTACCACGAGCAACAGAGCCCGCAATACCGGAAATGTCAAACCATGTAAGTCGCAATGTATTTGAAATAACAAGTGAATAAAGCTCTAATGACGATGGAAATTGGAAAATGAATAACGCTGAGAAATAAAAGACTTTAATTGTTGTTCTCCCCTAAGAACAAAATAGTTTGGACAGCGGATGAGTTGTGGTGTGTACTAGCTAGTTGTGTACCTAGAATGAGAATGCCAACTTTCCAATCCCACGTGCACGTTAATTGCCGTCCTTTCCCCCATTCCGAAGGGTTCCGCCCCTGTCTGGATACGTCACTGGTATACCTACTCTCATAGGGCTAGAAACGGAAATTTAGAGGCCCATTATCCTTTATTCGAACCAAAGTCCTCCACCTCTAAACTTCCTCAAAGAGAGGAGATGCAAACAACAAAGTAATCAGAATTTATTTCTATGTCTTCATTAGGAAAAGGGTTTTGACGCTCCGAAAAACACCTCCGTTGAATTATGTACACAAGATTACTGGGGGATGCTCACGAAGCAGATGAATTGGCTGGGTCGCAAATTATGCCCCATACCTCCTCATTAAAGGGAAAGACGATAGTATGACTATATCAGCAATATGATGACTTATATACGCGAATGAAGATATACTTGTAATTCTATTAAAACACTTACAATAGGGCTTTATTCCTTGGGGGATACCATGATCCTGTAATGCTATAATCCCCTTTTCATTAATTGTTTTTATTTTTACTTCACAGCTTATGTTTAAAGATCGAGTAGATAACTCATAGAACTATCTCATAGATAATTAATGGACTTTAAAACACACTGTAATTAATTTATTCAAATCATAATACTTCGAAATGACTTTAGGGTCTTTAGTTATGATCTGTCAGGGGCCAATTTAATTCTCCCAGTCCCTTTTCAAAACATTGATGTTGTTAACGATTGATCTTTGATTTTCTTTATCATAGACTACACCGCTTATGGAGCAAAGAATCCATTTATGGGATTCCCATAAAAATACTCGTCTTCATGTCATCCCGAAGGCCACTATCTCGAGAAGAGAATTCTACTGCTAATGGTTCTACGGCACAATCATGTTCCTGCTACAATATCCTCAGTCGAGGGCTATAAGTAACAAAAGAAAAGGAAGAATAATAGTTTGAATAATTTGAATAAAGTCCGGGACCGGTGGTATCATAGTATATGAACTAAAACCCCACCTGCCTATGATGATTTGTATATCTAATATGCATGTTATTATTATTTTTATTATTATAATTATCATCATCATCATTATTATTGCAGTATCTTTTTTGTTGATTCGGGCACCGGTAGATTACGTAATCATTAAGTAATTATTATGGTGGGAATCATCAAAAATGAGAAAAAATGTGAGGAATTGTTATTTATTCTTTTTTTTTTTAGTTGCATGTTGTAGCCTATAGGATTATATATGGACTATAAATTGTAACGCATGTAAATTAATCTAGATTATCTTTTTCAACATGAATTTCGCTTCGTCTATGATTGCTAATGATTACAATGCGTTTAATATATTAATATAAACTTATTTTTGTGCCTCGTTGTTTTGATCGTCCATCTTCTCTTTCACATGATGTTTAAGGACAGATTTCATTATCAATATAATTATCCATATTTTATAGTGCATTGGATTATTTGAAGAAATAAAATTGAGATTGAATAATTGGGAATTTTAAATGCTGTGAAATGTTCATTTTCAATAAATATAAATAAAAAAGGTATTTCCGATTACTTGAATAGTTTGTTTTTCTCTAATGAAATTAGTATTACTCATTTCATTAAAATTTCACCAAGTTTCAAAATGAATAGTAGTCTTGTTGATCTAAACCTACATCGTAGTGAATGAGAGGTGACGCACACTGTTGGTCATAATGGTGGAATATTTTTTTTTACCCCAATTTATGGGAAGATTTTGACAATGATTTATTCCTAATCGATTATTGTTATTCGATTATTAGATTATATTGAATAATAATTTGCGAGTGTTTGTTTTTCGTCACTGCTAAAGCATGTGTGTGCTACTATGCTTATCAACTAGGGGATCTACGTCCTTAAGTCATAACTGACAGTAATGAGGATTAATGCCTCACAAAAGGGCACTAATATAGCTGATCGACACGGTTTTCATTCTGGAGTCTCACAGTTACGAGGCCATTGCTAAGCCACCGAATCATGACTGTACGCAGCGGGGGCTAGGGTACGTAGCCGCCCCCACAAATACCAAAAAACTAAGGAAATGCAATTAATTTCCCCCCGGTCCCCAACATTGAAAATTCCTCTGTAGGGCAATGCATTATGGGTCAAGGCATGCCCACATAGACGATTTTTTTTTTTTTTTTATCTTAGGGGTCGGGGCAAAATGCAATGATTAATTGAAAATGTTTTGCATTTTCTTTGTTTTTTTGTATTTGTGGGGGCGGCGACGTACCCTAGCCCCCGCTGTGTACAGTCATGATTCAGTGGATAAGCAATTGCCTCGTTACTGTGAGCCCCCAGGATCAAAACCGTGTCGATAAGCTTCATTAGTGCCCTTTTATGAGGCATTATTCCTCATTACTGTCAGTTATGACTTAAGGACGTAGGTCCCCTAGTAGATTAGCATAGTAGCATACACATGCTTTAGCAGTCACGCAAAACAAACACCCACAAATTATTATTCAATAAAATCTGAGAATGTATACTATTATCTAGATCTAGTAGGAATAAATCATTGTTAAAATCTTTCCATAAATCGGGGTAAAAAAAATTATTCCACCATTATGACCAACAGTGTATATGGGTGAGACTAACTTTTACAACGTGATCATAACTTCTGAACTTAAAGGTAGGCCTACTTTGTCCCATTTGCAGCCAACTTCAAATTATGTAGAACTTTGGAGGAAGTATGACATGTCACGTAAATATGTCCTATCTGTAAAAATTAAACGTTATCAGTATCCTAGTATTCAAATTTTGCAAGAAAGCCCCTGTACTTTCCAGACTTCACTGTCAGACACTATCAGTGACTGACTGACTTCATTTTTTCCTTTGGTAATAGCATACATAACATGAGCTGTAAAGGGTACATGAGCACGTGTCTACATCAATAACCCACTTCTTGAAATGGCCAAAATTAAACTGATTGAATCTTTGGGCAGCACAAACCGTACACCATTCGGTACAAGGGCCTGAAAGTCAGACTATTTACTTAAAGGATTGCAATCCCTTTAGTCGATTCGACAACTAACGGTCGTTATCTTCCTACAATTTTTTGGTTCCAAGCCCTTTCGTTTTGGGGGAAGTTCTTAAATAGTATCTTTTAAATGCCGATGGAGAGCAATGGTCTCGTTATCCGGTGACCCGGGTTCGAAACCAAGTCGATGCGCTAGTGCCCTTTGGTAAGGCATTAATCCTCATTACCAGGTTCCTCGGAGAGGACCTTAAGCCGTCGGTCTTCTGGTTGCTTACTAACAAGCATTTATTGCTTTCTTAGCTGTCAGGTAAAATAACCACCACTATCACTTTAGAATTTAACCTTTTTCTTTGTTTGGCCTGCAAATGGGACAAAGTACCTAATTTAGAGGAAACCTAAACCCAAAGAATAAGTGTAGGTATTCTGAAAAATGAGATGTATTCCTTCCCTTTGATGTACAATATTCCTTACGAAAATGTACAAGATATATATAAATGAAGATATTCCTGACATGATGTAATGCCTTTCAGCATGATATGGACGCAGCCATTTTCTTGCAAATGTGACGTACCTGTTGGAGTTCTACATGTATCATGCACCAAGCTTTAGTTGGAAAGAATTTTTAAATCAATAACGAAACCTTTCCTTTTCAATAAAACAAAATAATAACTGAGATGATAGAAATTATATTAGGTGAAAAATAAATAATAGGGGCACAATTGTAACAAAATTCATTTATAAATCCTACATTATAGCAGTTGACAAATCTATTTCATTTATGAGAAACCTTCACCCCAGAAGAGCACTAACTTATTTATGCAATTTGCGTTCTGGCAAACATAGTACAAAGGATAATAGCAGGTGAATAAAATGCTTCATCACCACGCACGTCGGGGAAAGAAGCATCCATACATTTGAATACATTTACTTGATAAACGACTTCGCATAGTACGTCACATTATCAAGAAAATGGCGATGCCCATGTCGTGCTGAGAAACTGTACTTTATTTTTGCTTTATACCTCTCTCATACACTTTGGTGGGGAATCTTGTAGATTTATGGGCAATAATATAATAAATCTCTCAGAATAAGTAAAGTTATTACTTGGGGTTCGGTTTCCTTTAACAGAACAGGGGCGAATCTCTGTTTCCAACATGTATTTCTTACATTTGTTTTAAATGCTTATAATTGATTTGTAATGTTTTGTTGGAAACATGAATAAATTTGAATTGAATTGAATTGAATTGCATCTGACTGTTTTTTCTTCATGTCTTATACTTTGAGCATTAAAACAATCAAAACCGATGAAATTGTTTTATTCACTCACTTCAGGGGAGAAAATAAAAACACGCTGTTTCACATCATCACAAGAATGAGTGTTTCTCTGGCTTGCATGTGAAAAAAAACAATTGTTGCATCAGGTGCCGAATATTTAATAAGAGATGATGTACATGCATGGAAGGAGTTTGTTCGGGATTTTGTTTGAATTAAACAAAGACCTTGACGCACGACTGCATTATGCATCACCTTTGAGCCTTGGACTCTGATACATTCCCGATATATAAACCATGTGAGCAAGATAACAGCGTTAACTGTGTACACGAAACGTACGCCCACTTATTTGTTATGACAATTCAAAACAATACGAATTTTGATTCTTTCATTAATATAGATATATTTCAATGACAGAAGACCCAATGATTATGATAATTGTATACAACAATGAGCCATCCATTCCCGGCATCCATTCAAGCGATCAATGTATAGCCTACTCCATGTACAAATACTAAGTTCAATCCGTAATATAGTCGACGTCTATGAGAGCATTGGCTAGATGCCATTGGACTGGAGTAATATATGACTATCAAACATCAGGTGACATTCAGCTCATAGAGATCTGTGTATTGGTCGTCTGTTAATGAAACCTGTCAATGATGGCTGCCAAAATTCTTCGAAATGCGACTTCCATGATCTTACGGAGGACATCGTTTGCGAGGTAACTATCTCTGCATGACGTTTGTTTTCATTTCATTTTATAAATAGTGACATGTAGGAGAACCAATACAGCAAATGGCATGGTACTCTATAGAGGTAAACATACCTTGATATACATGTATAACAGCGGCTAGATACCTAGCCATACACACCTGCTTAGCAGTATACATGTAGATTTTGAAGGCGTTTTGGGGTTTTGCATTTTGACAAGTTTGTATCAGTAATTTATTCAGAATTCAGAAGAAAGCAAAACACCTTTCGCGTCACACATACCAGTCTACAACGCATTCACGAGGTGACAGAACCATGAATTATTAATAGTGACACTGTAGCAACCAGTGTAAGGTTGTGAAACTACAACATATCGTGACAAAAGAGGATTGTCTATTGACAGTAGCAAGGATCCTTCATCATAATATGCAACTACAGTATTATGATCAATCTATATTCTCTTGATTTTATAATCAGATTTTAGATATGTTTTTTCTTCCTATGTATTCATCATATCCCAATATTCTTCCATAGTTTCAGTGGACAGAATAGTGTTGCAGCCTGTCAGAACCAAACAGCAGGTTTGCTGTCACGATGGCAATCCACCGTCTCCAATCCAGATACTAGGGTGCTTTAGTAACGAGACGGAAGGCAAAGAGGACGGGAGAAATCACTCAACCGAGATCAAATAATGTATGCAGTTAAGATTCTGTCTATTGAAATACTATTATTCGTATCAGGTGAATGAAATAATTTGTATTGAGGCACTTCACAGAGACGTATGCATTTAATTTGGTTACATTACGAAAATGGTCTATTGTACGGCGATACAACTCTTCCGTCGAGTTTAGGGAACGAACGCTATCATGGCTGAGACAGGTCGTGAAAATCAACAAGACGGAGACAACTCTGGTTCGCACATGCGCAGATTGATTATTTTGCTCGGTTACCCTCGTCTTTGCCTTCCGTCATTTTCGTAATGTAACCAAATTTAATGCATACGTCTTTGTGAAGTGCCTCAATACAAATTATTTCATTCACCTGATAAGAATAATAGTATTTCAATAGACAGAATCCGAACTGCATACATTATTTGATCTCGGTTGAGTGAATTCTCCCGTCCTCTTTGCCTTCCGTCTCGTTACTAAAGCGCCCTACTCAGACCAAGAGGTGAGATCCTCTTCATTTAATATCGTTACCCCCCCCCCCCCCCCCCATCCGAGAAAAGAAGTGTAAGGGGCCCGCCCCCCCCCCCCCCCACTCAGTGTTATTTAGGGTACGCATATGCGTGTTCCAAGCGACCCCCCCCCCCTTTTCAGAAAAAGTCCGGTGTGTAAAGTCAATACGGGTCGACCTTTTTCTTTTGTTATACGAGCCTTTTTCAGCACCCCCCCCCCCCCCCCCCCCCCCCCCTTTCAGCAAAAGTCCGGTGTGTAAAGTCAATACGGGTCGACCTTTTTCTTTTTTTTCGAGCCGGAGAGTTTATGAACACGCATGGTATCCCTCCGTTCACGGAGTGGGGGGGGGGAGGGGGGGAGGGGGGAGGGGGGGCGGGGTAAGGGGAGTAGGGAGGAGGAAGGAAGGAGGGGGAGGGTGGAATGAATGTACTAGAAATTCAACATAGATGTAAACGCTGGATTTAAGCTCGGTCTAAATTCGAGTTTACAAAGAGAAGTCTGGTTTAATCGTTTCTTTTGTTGAAGGTGACTAAAGTCCTTGCGTCAGGTTTAACTGAATTGGTTGAATATGGGTCTTTGTGTTACAGAGCGCCCATGGATCAGGCAACTAGAGAAAAGGCCAACTATGAAGCACGGGTGGAGCTTGCTGTGGCGTACAGGTCTGTTGATCATTACGGATTGGGAGAGGGTATCTGCAATCATCTCACCATGAGGGCACCGGGGAGCAATAGTGAAGATGACGTCATGCTAGTAGTGCCTTATGGGCTACCATGGAAACAGGTGAGTCCATGTTCTGATGACCAATTCATTTTAATACATTAATATTCTATTTGTTTGAGGCATTTATGAAAACTACTGGATCCCTGTTTATGAAGGTACGTGCATACAGTCGCAGTCAGGTCACAGGCCAACTCCTGCGATTCGTACGTCCTTATTACGATGTATCGAGGGTGCCGAGTAGCACTGCCACACCGCCGTGTGTAAACTGACTAATATCCGACAGCTTGGTCATTCAATATAATTATTTTATTTTGTTAGTTAGATTCATTGCCAATCTGGTGTCAGTCTCGTCAGTGTTATGTGACTCGTTGTAGAAAATCTACAGGGGGCTCGTGGGGGCATATGTCTCCCTCCCCCCCCCCCCCCAAAAAAAAGGCATGTACGTGGGAAAGGGGAAGATAAATGAAGATGTGAAAAGAGTTAATAAATTTGAATTTGAATTTGAATTTGATTCGGTTTATTGAAATAAAAGAACATGCAGCTGGGAAGCTGAAATTATTCAATTTACAAAGCCAATATACAACACAATAAACGAACAAAATATGAATGACTAAAACGTACGACTATAAATCATGCAAAATGAGAATCAAATATTACATCAAAATCTAAATATATTACAAACATTAAATCAAAATCTAAATAAATTACGAATATTACATCAAAATCGAGATATATTACAAATATTACGTTAAAATTGAAATATATTACAAATATTAAAAACATTAAAAACCTTCTGTGTCATCAAAAAAGTAGGGAGAGAGAGAGAGAGAGAGAGAGAAAGAGAAAGAGAAAGACGGAACTAGAAAGAGGAATAGAAGAAAGAAGAAACAAGAAAGAAAAGTTGATCACGGAATATACGAAAGATTGGAGGAGAGGGGTAGAGAGGAACAGAGTAGAACAAGAAAAGAAAAAAAAGAGAGAGAAGAATCTCTGCCAAGTGCACCTCAAGTTGAAATATGATTTAAAAAGTAAAAATAACAGATTAAAAAAAAAAAAAAAAAAAAAGTTTGACAATCTAATAGTATATCAACGTCATTTAAAAAAGAATTCGTTAAAGTCAAAAGAGTAGAGTTATGCCAATCCCGCAACACATCAAAGTTCAATGTAAATAATTTTGTAACTAAAAAGGATTATAATTATGTAGATTTTAAAAAAAAAAAAAAAAAAAAAAATTATGTATTGTGTGAAGAAAGAAGAAAGAAAAAAAAAAGAGGGAAAAGGTGATAATAGCTGAGGAAAGAGGTTAGAAAAGAGAAATAAAAAATTAAAAAATGAGAACCCAAGAGAAGAGGAAGGAGAAGGGGTTTCACACAAAGCATGAGTAACATGATAAAGCACATAATGTAACAACCTAAAAGTACAAGGATTATTATCAAAAAGATATTGCGCGAGGTAAAGTAATATGAGTATATTACACTGAAGAACAATAAAATCAAAGTTATTAGAGGAAAGGTGCAATATAAAGAATACGAACCTGGTTAATTCCCATTCCATCCGCCCCAATACGAACGATGCGCCCCCCCCCCCCCCCCATGATACCGCTGTCCCTCAATGCAAATAATCTGTAAATGAGCTCATGAAGGATGGGGAGGGAGAGGTGGCGCTCTTCTAGTTGTTATAGATTGAGTGATTGATTGCCATTTAATCCGTTTGAGGTCATGTCTTCTTGATTTATTACCCGGATCTACTGTCAATCAAATACCCACACGCGACTTTGATCTCTTGCTATTACGTAACATAAAAACCAGATTAGCTTTTGACCTCAATCTGAGGACAATACTTGACCTTATGTCGGGACAGTAGTCTAAGAATAGAGGCCATAGTTGGTAAATCTCCTTGTATTAGAAGAATGGGAACTAAACCTGTTTGTCGGATATACTGTCTAATCATGTATGGGGTGCTCAACCCTCAGCCCAGTGTCCCTTTTAGAATAAGCCAGTTCACGGTTGCAGTCTGAGCATGAGCTGATGAGCAGATAAAGGTCATTGCAGAACAAATTTTGAAATACACGGAGACGAAATACTGGATACGTGCTCATAAAGTTATGTAACATTATTCATTCATGCACATTCAGTGCACTCCATTGTACACAGGTGGAAGTATTCTTTGAAAAGGGGGAACAAAGGCTATTTATAAAGCACCTCCATCGCTGTAGGAGTGATTATTTCAAAATGTACAAAGTGGGACCTCTTCATGTGTTGAAGATCTGTGGATATTCGGGGTCATTGCAGTAAGGTGCTAACCGTGAACTGGTCTATTGTATCATGCATGCCTAGAGTGCACGAAGATAAAAGTCATTGTCTTTTCATGCCCCCTTTCCTACTTTTAGGTCCCAAGTGCACCTTCAAGTATCATGAAGCTCTTTGAAAGGTGCTTGTCGGAATCGTTTTAATAGACCGGATAAGTACCTTAAAAATGTAATAGGTATTGTAGGGCCTGTGCTCGATCTGAAAATACCGGCACATATTTTGTTTGTGTACTCAAGATATGCATGCTTGCGTTTTAAAAGGACCTCTTTAGAAGAACAGCGACATCATTGTTAAAATGGCTCTGAGTAGAGCTATCCAGTCGTATTATTTTGAATAATTATTGTTTGTTTGTGTTTATAATTATGTATGTATATTATGTTTCTATGCGGAATATAAATCCAATTAACCGATTGCAAATAATGATAAGGACAAGGACTCGATACTTGAAAACAGAAACCTTCCAATTATTTCTTTTCAAAAACTAGTCAAGAATGTTTGTATTCTGTCTAACTGCTTCTGTCTAGCTTTTGGAGGAAAGTGCATGCTTGGTCTGCATTATAAATAATAATGGAACATTTGAGGTTGATCTCATCGCAGTGTTTTCTATCCTTTCTTTAGGTAACGGCATCCTCTCTGATTGGAATAGATTTTAAGACGGGTGAAAAGGTAGAAGGGGATGGTGTGGCCCTGGAGAGCGCTGTGTGCATCCATTGTCCTGTTCATATAGCACGATACGAGAAATATGGAACCATTGCTGTGATGCACACTCACCAGCCTTACGTAACCGCTTTGGGTAAGACGGTAAAAGTATTATTAAAGTCTGAAAGTTGTTGCATGGAGCGTGCTTTTTCTCTAACTCTTGTATTTCCAATCAGTGTCATTCCTCTGTCAAAGCATGTACCCCTCAGCCGCCCCTCCCCTCGGTTGGTCTTATTTGTTGCAGTCAGCTCATGTACAAGCTTTAGAGGCTTGATAACTCAGTATATTGTCACCGTCATCTTTCTTTGCCTCCTCCTCACTATCATGTAGTGGAAACCTAACTTTTCCAACGCTTGAACCTATAGATTTCTCGGGGGTGTCTGTGACAAGCAACAATAAAAATGGGGAGGGGCGAGGGGGCTATACATCTAAATAAAGTTAGCCTTTTGGTCATCAGCCCGCTCGTGATTTCTCTATTATTCCTTCCTATTCTTATCTTTCCTTGTATTTCTCTTTCGTTTTTGCCCCTAGATCCGCCACTGTAAAATTTCAAACTTGTGCTAATTTTCTCAATTTATTCGTTCATTTCAACATTCTCACGTTTTTATCCAGCTTGCCTCGATGAACCAGCCCCCTTTGACGAAACAATGTACCAGAACAGCATGCGTTTCTCTGGTCGGATCGCCTATGACTTCGACTATGAAGTGCTAGCTTATGAGATGGATGAAGGCAAGAGACTAGCTGGAGCATTAGGAGATCGAGATATCTTGATCATGGGACAGCATGGTCTCATGACGGTCGGACAGAGAGTATGTGATGCCTTTGATGCGCTCTACTACATGGAACGAGCTGCCCAGATTCAGGTTGGTACATTGGCAAAGCGGGTGTAGCTTAAGAAGCTGACACATTTTGCCTGAATATGAAATTTCAGATTTTAAAACCAAATTACTATAGCTCATCATAACTCGAAGATGATTATGTCGCGATATGAGACAATATCTTTTTGTAATGTCTTCATCCTAATCTCTGGTTGATCAACGATTCCTTTCAGGGGCACGTAACTGTAAATAGTGATGGGCAAAAATATTGTTTTACTCAATTTTATCCGGGGCACAAGGCCCTTTACCCCGTGCCATCCACCGTAGACATTGACTTCATCACCATAGGTACACATTACGTGTCTTGAATCGGCCCTACAATATTCAGTAGTCGGTTAGGGGGTTGGATTTTTCAAGATGATTGTGAAAGTAAACGATGATGAAATCTATTCTATTTGTCCTTGAAGTAGGCCTGCACAATAGACCAGTTCACGGTTAGCACCTTACTGCAATGACCCCGAATATCCACAGATCTTCAAAACATGAAGTGGTCCCACTTTGTACATTTTGAAATAATCACTCCTACAGCGATGGAGGTGCTATATAAATAGCCTTTGTTCCCCCTTTTCAAAGAATACTTCCACCTGTGTACCATGGAGTGCACTGAATGTGCATGAATGAATAATGTTACATAACTTTCATGAGCACGTATCCAGTATTTCGTCTCCATGCATTTCAAAATTTGTTCTGCAATGACCTTTATCTGCTCATGCTCAGACTGCAACCGTGAACTGGCTTTAGTACGATAGTGATAGTGTGTGGCAAAAATAGTCAACTGTGACTGATTGCCAAACAAAATCAAATCAAGAAAGAAAGTACCTCATTTGGGGCTTTGGAATCAATGTCGAGGTCTATAGCCCCCTCTTCGCCTCTTCTACGCACAATGGGTTATCAGCATAAACCAAGGAGAATCTAAAGACTAAAGACTAAATGATGACATTGCATCGTTTCATTAGTAGTTTTGCTTCAATCTATTTATTTTAGGATAGAAAGTAAAACTTGCGTTTGATTATATTTGTGCATCTTCTACTGAAATGTACGAACATGACAATGACATGTTACGTAAGCCGAACATGATTTCTACAGGCATTACAATAGGTTACGTTTAAAGCAATCAAACAAGATTAGTATCTTGAGATAAAAGTTTTTAGGCAAGGCATAAAACTAAATTTGCTACTTCATAACCAGGAAAGAAATGGGGACCCGGTAGTGGTAGATGACAAAAGCCTTTGTGATAGTAATTGCCATATGCCCTCACTATGACAATTGGTAGATTACTACCCAGGGAGTGGAGATGAATAGGATGACAGGGGTAATGTAATGCGCTTATTTTAGAGACGGTATTTCGTATTAAGCTTTATATAACGCCATAATTAGTTATTATTATTATTATCAATGTCCATTATAGTAAGTTTTTGTCTTTTGGAAGAGACACTACCTTATGGATATCATCATTTATCAATACATTTTAATTTTATATTTTGCAGGTGCTGGTCCGATCCATGGGAGGGAAGAGCCGATCGTCACCACCTCATATCGTCAAACAAATTGCATCCCACGACTGTTACCCGTATAACGCTATCAGTCACTTCCAAAGCATGTACAAACTATTGGCAGACGAGAAACCTAACTTTAGAGACTGAGTTCATTTAATTAACGGCATATTCCTCGACTTGGTAAGAGATTAATATTGATCATTCTACAATCACGTGATTGATCTTTCTCTGAGTTGTTTTGTGATGCATAATATCTGCTTCAAACGCTGAGGAAAATGAATGATAATATTCATGTCTGGTCAAATTGTTGGTTTTGGTTTTGTGGGGACGCTGCCCAGGTTGTCTGATACATTACTCTATTAAAAGATCAACAAATTGTTTTCCGCAAAGACTTCCGAAAATTCTGAACATTGCAACGACGTATTACGCATTGCTAACATGATTTCTATGTAATATACACATTATGGTATTGAAATTGCCCTTGAGTTGATTTAAGAAGTAGTTTGGATCGTAATGTATAGTTTGACGTTATAGGCCATCAGTAATCAATTGGCGATTTGCACAAGCGAAACCAGAAGAAAGCCGGTAGTTTTGTAAGGTGATTCCGTGTGTATTGTATAATTTGTGGTCTGCTAACTATACTAATAATTAATGGAGATTAACGTTGATGTTTATTGTGTACTGATACTAAAAAGTAACATCATTCAAAAACAATAAAGTGTTGTTTTCCATTTTACTTCATCTGTAAAGGATGAATTAATCTCAGTAATCATAGATTAATGTGACTCTGATAGTACTTTTTATAGCACTAAAATCACATGGTATTAAATGATCATCCGTAACTATGATTAAGGCTGGATACAGTATATCATGAAACTGTTCATGTTTTCTCACGAGGAAAAGTTCGTTAAGGGGGTCGCAAATCTCATCTAGCTGACAATGATCAGTAGTACATCACAGCCTATTCATATAACGCTGAACAATGGCGTTGTGAATAAGTCCAGGAATGGGGAGGGGGTATTGGCATCACGGGGGCAACAATCTTACCTGGTGCATAAAATGCGAATTTACAAGACCATCAAAGGGGGTGGTGGAAGGGATTCTATTGTCGTATGTACACGTTCCTTCTCTCTTTTTTCTGTCTTTCTTTGCCACCATGTCGGGCACGTTCCCCCTTGCCCCTTAGCTACGCCACTGAAGCTGAACTTGACATGGGATGTTCAGATTTCAACGTTTAATGTGTTTATAAACGAAACAAATCATAATTGCAGTTAGTTAGTATCCCTTAGTATGAATAAACTGGTCACAAGAAGTTCAGAAACTCAAATTTGATCGATGACATCTATCATGCAACTATTATCATTACATTTGTTATCATATGGAAGCCTGTTTATTTCCCTTCATATTGATGCCCCATTTGTTACAAAAGTGTGATTTGGGGATCGGCTCACTATTATTACGGAAGAGAAGCATTATCATTCCATTCTTTGTTAATAACATAGTGCCACAATCATGATCATTCTTTGTAAATAACACAGTGCTACAATCATGATCATTCTTTCTTTATAACGCTGAAAGTGTAAACGGGTAATATGAGAGATCCTGCAATCCATGTTGCTCGTATTATATCCTGTTCTGACAAACATGAGGAGGTGCCTCGCTGACTGTTGTAGGTGGAATCTTCTATGATGAGGCTATTACTAAATGTAACCGAAAAGTTTGTTTTGTTTTTGCAGGTGGTGGCTTTTTTGTTTCGATAGCGCGCAAATATTACGTGCATCCGATCAATGCCAAACTTAATCACAAAATTAATACAATCATACGTACAAGCAAGGGGCATTTTTCAAGTTTCCATTATCTTTAACCTTGCATTGTCGAAACCATTCCGGTCACTCATTTAGTAAACCTTAATGCAAATATTGATTCTGATTTCAATTACAATTGATTTCATTGTGAAATACAATAGTACTTGTAATGATTGATCTACCGATTCAGTGTAATTTCATTCTTATTTCTTATTCGAAATAGTACGTGCATTTTAGATACTAAAATTGTCGATTAAATTACCATTATTGTGAAGTATAGAATTGTGAGGCTTAATGTTAAAGTTCAAAACAAAATAACGTAGTCCGATGTTGTACAGGAAGTTTTACCTCATTGTATTACAAAAAGAGAAAGTATTAACAAAGAAAATCATAACTTTTCCAACTGAGTGATTAAAGAATACATCATGATGACTGCGAAGTGTTCTCAATAATGCAGTCTGGCTTGAGTATTGGTTATTTTTCTTGAATACTGAAACATGATGTCATTGAAAAACGGAGTTTAAAACTTGTGAAATTCTGATTTTAGTCGTAATGTGATTGCAAATATTCAGCCCATAATAACAAGTTCTTTCTTTCTGTATCACGTCAAATTCAATCCGACATTTCGTCTATGTTTTAAACTAATAGGTAGCCCAGTATCACGAAACTATACTCGCTAACACCATCTAAATTAGAATTGAATTAACCGTTACCTAGAAATGTTTATAATCAATTCCTTATTTCTAATATCACTTAGGTTTCATCAAGAATAATGTTTTATCTTGATTAGTTGTAATAATCATGTATTTTATAAATGTACTTATTGTAAAAATAAGGAAAAATATAATAATAATGATAAGACGTGTTTTATATATCAAAACAATTTGTATGCACCAAGCAGTATTACAAACGTTGATTTTGCAATATGCTGATATTGATGAAACAATAACAACATCCAATCTGTAATCACATAGGTCGAATACTGCCAAACAATTCATTGTTCATTTTTTGTCATAATGAATAGATTTGTATATACGACACAGATTAAAAACTGATCCATTCATCAAGAACCTGCTTTTTTTCTCCAAAAGTTTTTGTTTGTTGACGCAGATGGCGTTGTTCATCGATCTGTTTCCGAGTACCATAAATTATTATTTATTATGGAGTCAGAAAAGAGATGAGGAAGGGACTGAGAAATGGAGAGAGGAGGTGAAGAGATGAGGGGATCGAAGAGGAGGGTAGATGAAGGGGGAGAGGGAGAAGGGGTGGTTCAGCTGATTTTATACCAACTTTAGATCTAGAGAGAAAGGCAGAAGGCATGTACGTTCTTCTATGTGTTCAGATTTTGGGGTTATTTTTGGTGGTTGTTTGTTGTTCCTGTGTTATGTGGATTTTTTAGGGGGTCAACTACCAATACATGCATATACAATAGATTGAACAACTCCCAAGATTTAAAGAGACGTATATAAAATCTTAATAAAATGCACACGCCTCAAAACTTAGATGCCCCATTTAATTTGTTTAGTTATTTATAATATATCTGGCCTTTAAAAGTACAAAAGGCCCACCTGAAACAAATTTCTTTAAAAATTATTTTTTAATTGAAAAATTGCCACGGATTTTTTTTTAATAATTTAATTCTACATACTCCATTTTCTGTTCTCACATTTGCATCTTTTTAGGTTTGACAAAGTTTCGGACCTTTTTTTAAAGACATGCTGGTCCAGATACAGGTTTTTAAGTAATGTGATTTGAAGCAATTTTAAAACTACTTTTAAAGATTGTTTCCCTTTTCATGTTCGTGTTAAAATACAGTCATAATACAAACAAATAAAGTGTACTTTTCCTGTAGACGAAACATTCTCTCATTTTTAAGTACCATTTTATAAATCATTAAATTACTTTGAACGGATCAATAATATAAGGAGCAATCTAAAATATCAGACTCTCGATGAATTATGCCATTCAATAGTCATATTTATTTTTTTCTGGCGTGTTTGTATGTCTATTTTTTTGTTTGTACTTATGCATATGTGTTTGTTTGTTTATTTTGTAGGCTGGTTGGTTGGTTGATTTGTTTTTGTTTGGTTGGTTAGTTGTTTGGCTGTTGAATTGTTGATTGTTAGTTTGTTTGGTTGCTTAGCTTTTTTAAGTTAGTTTATTTGTTTGACTTTTTGTCTGTTTTATGAGCTATTCTGCGTTTCAAACGGTCCATTTTTTTTAATTTGAAGAAACAAATCCTGAAATGCAATGTGCCATCTACATATATCATGTTTATGACGATTTTCGTAGACTACTTAGTAAATAAAAATCTATTAAAGTTATCAGTATGGAATATTATCAAATGTTAATTAGCTTTTAAACACACACACATAAATTGTACACTACATGGATACGCAAAAGTCTGTTTTGATGATGCAGTTTCATAAAGGCTTGTAGTTGATAACATGACGGTCAGTGCAGTGTGTAGGCCTAACAATATTATTTGTCACATAGAAGAAAGTGCTCTTTTCAAAGGAACCTTTCACAGAATGTACTTTTATCTACAGAGGACCGAGTTGACGTGGTGGATCATGAAGCGGCTCTGCATGACATCCGACGGAATGCCCTTTTCGTAGACTACTTAGTAAATAAAAATCTATTAAAGTTATCAGTATGGAATATTATCAAATGTTAATTAGCTTTTAAACACACACACATAAATTGTACACTACATGGATACGCAAAAGTCTGTTTTGATGATGCAGTTTCATAAAGGCTTGTAGTTGATAACATGACGGTCAGTGCAGTGTGTAGGCCTAACAATATTATTTGTCACATAGAAGAAAGTGCTCTTTTCAAAGGAACCTTTCACAGAATGTACTTTTATCTACAGAGGACTGAGTTGACGTGGTGGATCATGAAGCGGCTCTGCATGACAGCCGACGGAATGCCCTTTGTAAAGTAATAACCGAGAAAGCAGGGAGGTGAAAGAACAGGAGGCGAAACTCTTGTAATTTATTCAAACGCATTCTTGAGTTCTAAAGCGTAACAATGGGATGTGTAACATTCCACTTGGCTTTGAAGTTCCATGCTCCGAACCGCGCTTCCACTGCGGGGAATTTCGGAAGCCAGGCACCAGTTTTACATTTATTACAAAATATTAAATTACCGGCAAAATTACAGTGTAAATTAAAAACTTTATATTGGAATTTTATTGGGAATAGTGCATCAAACAAATTTTCAAATTTAGAACTCCGTCCTGCCTTTAAATTGTGTGCCAGAGTTGGTAAAAGAAAAATTACATCCTGTCAAAAACTCAATATTTTAGGATGATGCGCTAATTTGTGCATGCTTTAATGTCCCGTTATTTAATCCATGATTTACAATCTTCAATAACATTAAGTTTGCTAATGCGTGTTTTCGCGTGTTTTTTGTATTTTTCAAGTTTAAAAAAGAATGAAATTACACAAGTTTGTGTTCGCTTGTTCTACTCTTTACACATTCAACAATGGATGAGAAATCATTGGAAGGGACAGCGAACAGTTGCTGTGATACCATTTTCTGATGTAGGAATTCTAAATCCTAAAATTTCATGCGCTCTTTTATCTCACCACCTGGTCAACAGCTGCAGATTAGCGCATAACTTTCCGGCGGCTTGGAGCATGGGGTCAAAGGAGAACGGCTTGATTCAAGTCCTTCTCTATCACGTCCCTGGAGAAAGTAAGTTCAGGAGAAGGTCTACTTCATTCTTTCTTTCTTCGTGTTTTTCTTCTTCTTCTTCTTCTTCTTCTTCTTCTTCTTCTTCTTCTTCTTCTTCTTCTTCTTCTTCTCGTTCTTATTCACCACTATCCCGCTTGAAAGCCTGGACAAGATCGGTGAAATTCCTGAAACCATGTATTGGGGAATTCATGAACTTAATGTCGTGAAAATTATCTTTGATTATATTCCGGGATTATTACCGATTATATCAATAAATACGTTGGAAATCATATTAAACCAATAACATCTATAAAAAAAAATCAGGCTTAGTTAAATAATTACAGTTGAACTCGGATTAGAAAAGGCTATTAGTTATGAATAAAGATGGTTGTCATTATCATTGTATCGTTGCAATATGATGTACAATCCGAGGCCTCTGTATACAAACACAAATTATTAGATTTTGTGCACGCTTGCGATCAGACCATTACACAAAACCACACAATATGCGAATACTTCAGTCATACTGCTATAAACCGACTTCAAACCGATTCCAAACCAACCAATTATTGGCTGTCAGCATAAGTTATAATTTTATTCGGTCTGTTTTGAGTCTGGTGTTGGTCTCGTCGACTATCTCAAACCACGGAAGACAAAATCAGCGCATATCAAAGATGACTATGAACAATGAATCAGAATAGAGGGATGTAGCTATAAAATTAAGTGTACATAATCTTTAATAGCCTAAACAAAAAGTAAGATTAATTAATTTATTATTGTTTCAAGCCCCTATATTACATGTGCATTGTAAATGTTTTGATTATTGAACAACTGTAAAGTTTGTGAAAAATGTTGTATATAATTTTGCTCTTTAAAACCTTCGAAGTTTCAAACGTATGAAGTATAAAAATGTGCATCATGTTTAAGTGAATTGAATTTATTTTCTTCTGCAAAATATTCAAAATCATATTACATTTCAACGATAAAATATATACAAAATATAACAAGTTTATTTTTACGTATACACAATATAATTACATTAAAAATAATGATATTTTTTTAAATTATGTAACTGCTAACACATTTTCAAGAATTATTCAATAATAAATCTGCGAAAGAAGAAGGGCTATCACAATAAGCGTTTGCTTGATAGCGTGATATAGCTTTCTGAGAATAAAATTTAAACAATTTTGATATTCGAACTCTGATCGGACTAGAAATAAACGGGTCATTAAAAAATTTCCATCTATTTTTCACCAAGAATAAACATGCCATTATGCTCAATAGTAAGGTGTGTCGTTCTCTTCTTCAACTTAAATAATACGTTTTGATTGTAAAAACCCGTACAAGGAGTGTTGCGGTGTTTTAAAGTTGCCATTAAAAAGTGCTTATTTGTGTTGCGGTTTACTGCTTAGAAAATAAACAATTTTTTATATTGTTTACAGTTTACCAATGTCTCAAAATAATAATTGTCTGCGTTTTGTTCACACCCTTTATAGCTGCCCCTTGTTGATTCCGCCCCCCCCCCCAATTTAAAAGGACTTCGCCGCTCGGTTAAGGAGAACTAGTTTTCCAAAGTCAGATGGAGTATATGCCTAGTGATTATGTAATTTCATTATGAATGAAACTTTTGTGAATAGTAGCTCATGTGATAAACAGGAAAAGCATTCGTATTACGAGGTTTTAGCAATTTTTTAATGTAGTTGACTTGAATGTTGCAGGAAATCACAAAAATTAAAAAGAATGCATGGGCATAGATATGGTACATGAGACTACACAAATGGCATTAATATTTTGGTCTCAAAGTGTTGACTTTTGTGTATATTTGGAATATGAGAGCACTTCAAATAGTGGCGTGGTTAAGGGGGTGGGGTGGGCGTGCATGGGCACGCTGCACGCCAATCAAATGTAGAAAAAGGGCAAAGAAAAGATGGAATAGGAAAGAATAGGAAAGGAAGATCATTGAAGTCTTCCTCCTGCAACTCGCCTCCCCCTAATTGGTGTACTGGTTAATTTGCATGTGATTTAACAAAATGGCTCCCAAGTGCCCCCTCATTGGCTTGGATCCAAGATACGCCACCAAATTCAAGAATATGTCATGGGACATTGCTTTTAGGATACTTTTCCAAAAGGAATAGAAGAATGAAAAAGATCACATTTTCATGTTTAACCTTTACCAGAACCGATCATTTTCTTTAAACACAATATCTCTTTCATTTCCCATAACTATGAGCCCAAGTTATTTTTGCTTCACTTTGAAAACTTCAAGATCGTATACAATGTAGTTGAAAATAATAGTTTAATAAGGCTTAATAAAGTTGTTTCCTGAGGATATACGATGCTAAATATGCTGAATACTACCATCAGGCTTAGCTTCAGCCCTATTTCCATGCATGTTAAAGCAAAACAAATTAGGGAATGCTTTCCCTCAGGGACACGTTAACCTGGGTCGAAAATGACAATGTTTCTAATACCACCACCAACATAATTAAAGTAAATGTTGATATTTCGTCAAAATCCGTGGCAGGGATTCGAACCCCATACCTTGTGGTCCATTCTAGATCACGACGCCTTTATGGCAAATTGAGTTAAAAATACATTCAATGCCGATATTAGTGATTAGATAATGACTTTACAGACCTACTTTTTTCACACTCCGGTAGATTCTCTGATGAGAGTTCCTTAAGATTTTTTGCGTTTTGTTTAGCAGACTGTAAACAAAAGGAAAGTGTGAAATATCTGAACCATCTTTTGCATTGCGTGCAGAGGCATGATTCAAAGATATGAGTATAAATGACAATTTAATTACATGTCATGCGAAATATTATACGAGCATTGATACCATGCCAAGTGAAAGTCGATCTATTATTCAGTCACGATTAAATATTTGGTGAAATCATTATTTGCATGTCATGTTGACAAGCAAACAATAATTATGCATTTTAAGTGCAGGCAAAAGTGAAAGTCAATCATTTTATCATTAACCTGTGAAAGGGATTAATAATCTGGCAATGACATATAATTATCTTTCTCGTTGCCATGGCATGTAGATTAATCAACATCATGTATATTTTTGTTTATATACTTTCAAACATTATTAGCTTCATTATCCTCGAAGCGATGTGTACATAGGCAAGCGATGGGAGGGGCACCCCTCCCATCGAATGAGGGCTCCTCCCCCCCCCCCCAGAGAGAGAGAGAGAGAGGGGGAGAATGAGGAAAGTAAAGAAATAGAGAAAAAGAAGGAAAGAGGAATAGAGAGAGAGAGGGGGGGGGGGGGGAGAAAGGAGAGAGGGGTGAAAAGCAGAGAAGACATATCATTCGCCCACTATTATGACCCCATCGGCAATGTGCATCCATTTTCATCGATTGTGAATTCCGCCAGTGTACTTACCTTTCAGAAATCATGTTCGGATTACGTAATACGTCGTTGTCATGTTCACCCATTTCAATACGTGACGACATACGAAAGTAGATAGTAAAAGTAGATTTTGAAAACAGATATTATAGAGGGAATATTGAAGAGTAATGGGTCCACAGAGCCATTGCCGATGGTATCGGAACACAAAGGATGTTTTTATATATATAAAATCAAGAAATTTGAACAACTATAATGTGTTTTAACTTTTAAAGGGCAATCCAGCCCTTGTGATAAGTTGATTTGAATGAAGCAGCAAAGTTCGAGAAACAGAATGGCGAAATTTAAAAATAAATGTGATTTTCTTTTTTTTAAATAATTTTTTTAAAACAATTTTAAATATGAGATCACTACATTGAGGAACTTATCTTTCAGCGAGAATAATCACAGTGAGAGACACAGGAAATGTACCAACATGGAAATTACCTTCAAAATTATTTAAAATGTTCATCATCTGCATAAAATATGTATATTGATCATATCCCAATATGAATACAAAATCTTTCTTTTTTTATGGTTAGTTGATTCGCTGTTTCAGCCTCTTTGTGACCCGAGATCCTGATGAGTCATGTTTTGTGAAATGTAGACATTCATTTGGTACCATTCATACAAAAATGTAAAAGCGATGATGAAAGCAACTACAATTCAATTTCTTTTCAATTGAATATCTCTTAATCGGGTGAATTAAATGCCACTCACGCATATCAACAAGCCGGAAACTGTATGAATGTTTGGAACTCTTTGTAATTATTAGGGTTACCTGTCGGAGTTTTGCTGGTGTTGTTTTTTCCTCGAAGATTCATGATTCCGAAGCTAAGTTTATCCGAACTTTTCATTATTCCAAAGGTTTATATTTCCGAATGTTCGTCATTCCGAAGCTTCAAAATTTTCAAAAACAGATTAGGGTTCATATTTCTCAGAATTATATGAAATCCTATATCATTTTTGGAATTATGTAATTTTTTGATGTAATTTTGAATAATAATCCTCTCGTTTCCGGAATTATGAACTTTCAGAAGATCCTACGAACCTTGAAAAAAAGAGTGCCCTCAAGATAAATTTGAAGGTTATTCGTTGTGGTTGTCACGAAATACAAGGAGGATGCTAAAAGAGGTCCTAGAATATCTCTTTCTTTCTCTCTCTCTCTCTCTCTCTCTCTCTCTCTCTCTCCTCCTCCTCCTCTCTCTCTATTTCTCTCTCTATCTCTTTCTCACTCATTCTATCTCTCACCTCATCTCTCTGTCTCCCTCTCTCCTCTCACTCCTTATAATTTCACCTTCTAACAACAAAAGTAAGTAGAATGTTTTATTTCGTTTTCTTCCTTGAAGGATAGGCCTACAATATAATTGTTTTATTTTCCTCCGACAGCAGAAGATATGAAATAGTGATTATGTAAACAAATCGTACCTTATATCTCCTCAGCGATTATTACGAATTATTCCATAATGATGAACTACAAATACTCGGAATCCAGTCTGCATTCGTTACTTGTTGCTATGTGGGGCAAACCTCGGACAAGCTTTTGGGTTGTCATGAACAACTTTTGCTTAAAAAATATGCATCACATGTGTGTACATTAGTAAACCGGTGTATAGAGTGTCATTCCTAAAACATAAAAAAAGCAAAGCATCTTCATTACTTCCCCATCCTTGATTCACTCAAACTTCCTATTGGCTCAAATCGTGTTCATATTATAATTATGTCAGCGAAAGAGGACCCTGGGCATGGGAGTTTTCGGCTGCATAATTAAAAATGTGACTGAACGGGACGATTTGGTATTGCTGGCGTCGATGCGAGAGAGTTCTAGCGAATAGCTAGAATGATGAGGAGTGTAGAACATACGGACATTATTCCTCGAAACCGCATCCTTTAGATCCCTCCCAGACATCACCATAAAATAACAGACTGTGCACCGCATTTGAGGTAATTTACACGTTGCATTATGGTTTGTTTACACAGCAGGTGACACTGTTGACGTCATGAATAGGAGACGAAGCACGCCTAAGAACAACAAAATTCGTACACGACCATGTAGATCATAAATTAAGTGTTATGCTACAAATGGGTAGTTTCCCAACTTGTATCAACTCACTTGAATTGAATTGCATGATAAAAACAAATTATGTTGTTTTTCGGTCATTCTAACGAAGGCAAATGGAAGAAAACTGAGTGCATACTCCTCATTCCAGCGCATGGATATTTCCATTGTTTATCGTTGTCAGGTCCGGCGAGAAGCCGTACACAGGCTCAATGTCTTTTGCATTCAAGATTCGAACAGATTTCGGTTTCTTTTACGCCTTGATGATTTGTGGGAGAGCATCTCCAACAAGGTAAGGACCATTCCTATTAATTTTCAACTTCAAATTACCGCAAAATGCTGTTATCGCCATTATATGTTATATTGTATTATGCATTTTGTTGTTATTTGTGCCGTCAATGGCTTTCTACTCGGATAAATAATTTGCATAGGAAATACACGTACAGTACACTTCTGCACACCGCGCAATTTGTAATGCCCCTCGTGGGTGAACACAACATGTGACCCGAGCCGAGGTTGGTGCAATTAAATTTGCGCACTGAAGGGAAGTTTTATTTTAGGAAAAATTCATGACATTCTTAAAGAGTAGTATAACGTTCAGATGAACCCGTTGCAATTTTACGGAATCAAAGAATGTTTTCCTAATGGTATAAATGGTATTCTCTAAAACCTAGCACGCGCGGGAATAACCAGCAGACTATTGTGGTTTTCTACGCCGAAGGTATCGGCGCTGTAACCGTGTTGATATGATGGCCAAGATACGGACCTAGATGAGCTGAGCTGAGCGAGAGGTTTTACAGAGTGAGAGTTGGGGGGGGGGGGGGGGGGGGGGGGTGGCGTGTTGATTTTGGCCATCTTTGATAGGAGAACCAACCCCAAAGAATAAGTGTAGGTGTTAAAAAAAACAAGATGAATTCTGCCTTCTGATGTACAATAAATCTTAAGAAAAGAGATTAAAAAAAGATGGGGCCTAATCTAGAGTCTGTCTAAGTTAGATCTAGATCTAGATTTAATCTAGGTCTAGATTCAAGTCTTCAATTTAAAGTCATTAATTATAAATGAAGATTTCTTGGCATGCTGTATTATATGCCATTTTCTTGAAACCTGGAAGAGTTGTACAAGTTTTGTGCACCAAGCTTTAATTGGAAAGAATTTTTAATTCAATAACATTGAAAAATATATAGATTCTAGACCTCTAGAGGTCTAACAGTTAGAATCTAGACATCTAGTAAATAGGGTAACAACTAACAATTAAACTTTTAAAGCTCATTTATTGAATAAATGCTAAAAATATAGTGATTTAAAAATCTACCGTAATTAACGGTGTATAAACCGCACCTTTTTGCCGCCAAAAAAAAATCAAAGTCGGGGGTGCGGTTTATACACTTTTTTTTTTTAAAGTTTTGATTTATTACCCTGGCGCTATGCCTGGCAATGTCTTCCAGCTCAGTAATCGGTGTGTTGAATCACCACTCGGAAAAAAGAACAACACTGATAGATCTCAATAGACTATGTAGTTTATAAAAATAATTCCTCCAATTTTTCTTCTATTACACGGTGTACCACAAGGTCCTATCCTAGGTCCTCTACTGTTTTTTTAATTTACATTAATGAACTTACACATTCAGCTGCACCTCGCAGTTAAATTAAAGGCCTTCCCGCGTGGGTTTTTAACACGGACCTGGCTTGCTGCCGACGGCGAAAAAGAGGGGTACGGTTAATACACAAGGGCGGTTTATACAACGTTAATTACGGTACTTCATTTCTGCAAAACCCTTCACCCCAGAACAGCACTAATTAAATTTATTCATGCAATTTGCGTTCTGGCAATGGAGTACAAAGGATATAAATACTAATAGCAGGTGAATGAAATATGCTTCAACACCACAAACGCCTGGGAAGGAAGCATCCATAAATTTGAATACTGTAACATTTACCGGTGGTTGATAAATGATTCCGCATTAAAGTTAGTACCTCATGCAATCGAGAAAATGGCGATGCCTAGCATGGCGTACTGACAAACTGTAGGCCTACTTTTTTCTTACTGTATATGCCTTTCTCATAAACTTTGATGGGAAATCTCATAGACTGATGGGCAAGAATGCCTAGTTCTCCTTTACCGGTAATGGGTTACAAGAAGGCTATACAAGTATTTTTTAGGCAAGAATCACAGAAAGTCACAAGTAGACTATACCAAAAATGTGTTTCTAAGATGATGGAGGGTTGGGTACACGTCCTGACACTCGTCTTGATAATTAAAGACTTTTCTTTTGCCTTTGGATTTAACTGAAACTGTTTACCAATAGCACTAACCATCATGAATATTTTCCAACATACGTCTTGGAATATTTATAAAATATTGCTTGTGAATTTCTTCAAACTGCTGTTTTAAAATTGAATGTCTGGATTCACAATTAATTTTCGGGACACAATCTCTGGGTATAAT
The DNA here is from genome assembly GCA_035222895.1 of Strongylocentrotus droebachiensis. Classification (NCBI taxonomy): domain Eukaryota; kingdom Metazoa; phylum Echinodermata; class Echinoidea; order Camarodonta; family Strongylocentrotidae; genus Strongylocentrotus; species Strongylocentrotus droebachiensis. The sequence continues at coordinate 80,360 of JAVYIG010005301.1, read as the reverse complement.
TGATAAATGAAAGAGGTGCAGTGTTATCAAACAGTGCAAGTGGCTAGTGCAATCCATGGCTGACTGGCAGTATGTGCTTGCCTTGGCAATCCTGGTGTATAGACTGACTATGATGGGATGTCCAAAGTTTGCAGACGTTTAAAAAGTAATTAGAAATGTGATTTTTGATCCATGATTTCTCATATTCTATACAAATCAATTTAGATCAATTATAAACAAATGGACGGCAAAATGCTAGGCTACAAATTGTGCAACTAGAGTTAGTGGTCAAGTGCACAAGAGTTTACATTTTACAGCTAATTCATTCAAAAGATCAATCCACAAAAGGTAAAATAATTGCATAAATTGCAAGGCAAAATATACATGTACAGGTGGTATTACTTTTTACTCACAATTTTGATGACATCTTCTCTCAAAATAAAGATTAGCAAACTCTTGCAGGTAATTATTTTGTTTTTTTGGTGAAAGGATGCATGCAGTGTAACTGCGCAAAAGTGCCGATCTTCTGTCAATGTTTTCATAAATTCACACCCTGTTCCGAAGATTTTTTTTTTTGTCATTGGGTATTTTTATGTCCCTGTTTCCATTGGGGGTATCAGATTTTGGAAATCTTACCGATATTTTGAAAATGTGTAACAGTGTGCGAATTAAGGTCGAGCGCAAACTATGATCACACTACCATATTGACCATGATGTCATACTGACCAAGTTGTCAAGGTTACTATCTCCAAACAATTTTGTGCTGAACAATGGTGTTGTGATCACACCAGCCCCAAACACAGAATTTAACAAAAATGTTGTTAGATAGACGGTTACACATACTGTATCTTTCCCCACACGTCGCCTGTCAGTGCCGCACAAGTAGACAAATGTGTACTAGTCTCATACGGTATGCACAATTTAGTAGCGGAGGTGATGAGTGGTGAGAAATCTGATTAAAAATTTACATTATTCAATCGAATAACCAGGTAAATGTAAGAATGTGATAAAGTGACATTTTGAATTGAATTTTCACCTCATTTATAGTTACGGTATAAGTTATCTCATATTATTAGTTATCTGATTTTGCTCAAACTTTTTTGAGTGGTTTGTCTCATTTTTCTGCTTCTATTGAAAGTAAGTTTTTTTTGGAGTGGACTTGTCCTTCAGGTAACTTTTTGATAAGTTTGATCACATTAACATCCTATCAAATCAATCCGCTATCAACAAACATTTGTTGAACGTTTTCCTTGAATTGTGCACAGAAAGAAAAGTTAAAATCTTAAAGAGTTTGAGTTAGCAAAGTAATTAACATTCAGTGCCTCCAAAGAAGATTTTGACCTCTTTTTTCATTGAGGGTGCAAGGTTATACATGAGCATGTACAGTACCCTGTTTACTGTAGATGAAAATTACTTTTTACCAGTATTTTTTAAATTTTTGTTGTGTGTATGATTTAAATACAAAGGGTCATTGATTGTCAAACTTATGACAGTTTTATTTTGTTTAACAGCTATCTTACACAAACGTTGTTTGAGCCACCCCCGCCCCCTTCCCTTTACAATTTTAACTTACTAAAGAAAGAAAGAAATATTCCTTTTTTTGAAAATGCATCTTTTCTTTTGCCCCTATAATTCGTCATCTCTTTCTTTCAAGTTCAGATCAGAGGCTCATTGTAACCTGATACTAGATGGGAAAATTTGGTAGTAAGCTAGCTAACCTTTTGACCCCTGAGGAATGAATGGGCGACTGCCATGAATGGCAGCAAATCGGTTCTGTGTATTCAGGGATTTCACTTCTGTGGTCCATATATTCCTTTTTCCTTTTCCCCTTTGTTCTTCAGAAGAAGAAAAAAGTGCAGCAGCCTTTACCATGAGATGTGGTTTACATCTTGCCTGGAGTGAATAAAATGGATGGGGCAATTAATTCATCTACACTGTAAGAAAAAATAGAAATAATGAGGAAACATTTTTCTTAAAATTTGTTTGGAATAAATGTCAAGACAAATGGAGTATCAACTTATGGACTAAAGTTAGTATCTACAAAAATATATACATGTATGTTGGCATTTACACAATTACACATAGTGTGAATATATTTGTAGACCCACAAAACCATTTTCTATTTCTGGTTTATACATGTACATGTATGTTTGAAAATGAAGATAACATCTCTTAAATGCACAATAGAATTTTCTTTTCATTGAAAGTCTTTTAGATGATCCCAAAATCATGAACGTATGATGAGGCTTCACATAATTTTTTTCTTTCTTTTGAGGTAAAGATGAAAAGACTTGGTTCAAAAAGATTGTTCCCATTAAATCAAGTGCATTTTGCCTTGCACAGGAAATTGAATCCACTTTCAATATATGAAAATTTGTGAGCAAGCGGGTGTGTTTGTTTACCCAAGGGTTGTTTTTTTGTTCGCGCTGTTTACCTAGCCAAATGGCTGCTAGAGCCTGTTCATGGAGAGTGAGAGAGAGAGCCTAGGACAACAAAGCGCGCTCAATGCTCAGCTGTCAAGCTGCACATATTGCTGTTTGTCCACAAGAGTTGTCGACTGCTGTTGCTATTTACTTTGCTCGATTCGTCATTAGTATATCCAATTTTTCCCCTCCATCTTTACCTCCTCTATTCTTGTGCATACAAGACACAGAAAAATGAGGGCACAAGGCATGTTTCATTCAATGGATGTCGGATTCATAAAACCACCAGAGTTCCTATTGTACTGGCAAAAGCAGTATACATTCATTATTACATGTTGGCCTATGTTTGTTTGTTTCGTCTGTCTATGTTGTCTATTGTTCTTCTATGATAATGTACATGTACAGTTTACTCAGTTGGCATCTACATAATTATTGTTAAAGCATCAAGTAGATTGAAACCATCATATAATATAAGTTGGTCTGAATTGAAGCCACCACCCCCCCCCCCCCCCCATTCATATAAAGAAACAAATTAGTTTAAGATGCACTTGATAAGGTTTTGATTTGCTGTATCTGTTATATCACCAGTTGGTTATGATGGTGTCATTGTTGGGCTATTTCTGCAATTGTGTACTACATATTCCTCCAAATAATGAAAAAAAATGTATGAAAATACATGTATGTCTGTTCTACTGCTAAACATTTGATAAAGAAATGATATGTTAATGATTTTTTTAAAGAAATACTTAGTATGCAACAAGTACAGTGTAGTCTATAAACCTCAAACATGTGCCAAACAAAGAATTCCCTGAATCCTAATACTCAGTGATTTCTCTGCTAAATGCCCTTTTGCCAAATGTTCTTATGGGAGGTTTCCTTTTCATTTCTTTTTATATTTTTGTATATAAATGTTCTCAACCTTCAGAGGTTCATAACTATAGTATTCTTAGTCCCACTTATTTCAAACTTCTCCTATTGGTCAACTAGGTATGAGGGTTTAATTCTACTTGAATTTCATGTTTATCTACACACTGTACATCACAATAAGAAAGTACAAGTACTTCAAGCCCCATCTCCTTCTGAGAGGAGAATGAAGCCAGATCCTCTTCAAAATTTGTTTGGCTGCTTTGGCATTGTGGTTTCTGATTGGTTAAAAGTCCTCATGGCTGTGGTACTGCAAATTAATTTATTCCAATGGGAACTTGAAGGGCTGTATATTTTATTAATTAAAGTAATGATTTTTTGTACATAAATGGAGAAATGTGGATTTCATCTACTGAAATAGAATCAAGATGCAGGAACTATGTTCTTTTAAACATTGAACTAATTGAAAATAACTTTAAGAGTCTCCAGCATATGTTTGGATTTTATTTTTCTTTCAAACGTTCCAAACTGTATTTGTCGTTAGAGAATGCTAGCCTTGGTACTTGGTAGGAAAACGATCACCTACATGTACCGTAGGTGATCGTTTTCCTCTTGACTGCCATTTTCCTATTCTGTCTTCTAAGAATTTCACTTTAGGAGAAAATGTGGATCACACTGCCTTTTATTCTATACAATTTCCTTTTAAGGAAGCAGGTACAGTGGTACAAACACATTTAAGTTATAATTATTTAAAGACTATCAATAACTTAGGAATCTTTGAAGACCAAGTATTATAGAGCTTGTTCATTTGGTAGTTCTTGGTAAATGGTTCAAGTAATGTAGATCCATCACAGTTCGTAGATTCAGTTTAACTTTAACACATTGTCTTCCTCCTCTACTCACAAGTGCATGAGTTATCCTGCCATTCTCCCTGCATTCATACATGTAAGCCCTTCTCTATTATAACTATGCTCTTGACATAGTGTTGAAAACCTTGAAATCCATTGCTCATGGTGGTATTGGTAAGGTGGTATGAGTACTAAATAATATGTCACAGTGACAATAGGGTTGCTAGTCAGGAGTGGTTTCTATTGTCTTCAATAGAGATGTACTGGTGTGCATCACTCCATTCACTAACCACATCATGTTGCCCTTGGCGCCTTGTTCCCACAGTACCTGTCCTCTTTAGCCTCGGCTGAAGCATTTCATGGAAAATAATAATCTATCACTTTTGGCATTTTTATATAAAAATGAAAATTAATGAATTGATTGTTGGATCACAATGTATAGGAATGTAGTGGAACTAATTATTCCATATCCTGAACTACTATATTTTGGTATAGACTTTAAAGACGACGAGTGGAATTTTTTATTACATTGCATTCTAATGATCTTCAAGAAGGGTGCCATTAGCATTTCAATTTTTCATAAATGATCTTGTATTCATGAAAGAAGACTACCGGTACCGGTAATGTGAATGGTGACTGGAAAAGAAAAGTTTGATTCCCCTGAATGAACCCAGACAGTAATTGACTAAAATGGTAGTCTCTGTACACATGCACTTCATACTTCCATGCCTCTGAATTAAAACAACTTATCCCACCAAGCGAGGTGTTTCTCTCTCTCTCTTTCTCTCTCTCTCTCTCTTTCTCTCTCTCTCTCTCTCTCTCTCTCTCTCTCTCTCTCTCTCTCCCTCCCTAGTCCTTCCTTCCTTTATCTCGGTCTTTCGCATGTCTTTCTTACTCTCTGTCTATCTCTCTCTCCATTTTTTTCCTATTCTCTTTCAAGTTCCGCCTTTTGTCATGGCCAATGATTTGCTTGGGTTTGTATTCTCAATGGTTTGTCAAGTCCTGTGTTTGATTTGACTACTTCAGGTGCTTTACTCTTTTCCCATTGTGCAGTTTTATTTATTTTTGCACTGTTGAATGAAGATCAAATACAAAGAGATGATCCATATCGGTAATATGGTAACAGCAAAAAAAAATGGTGTACATCATGTGTAACAGTCAGACCGCTTTCTTAGTACACTAGTCTATCCCACCATTTTTTGTCTTTATGGTTATGAAATCATTCATATTCATATTTTTTCCCCATTTAGGTTTACCTCTTTCAGTTTTAAGTATTCACTTTTCATCAAAATCATGGATTGGATCCGTAAACAGCTTCAGATAAATGGAAGAATTATACATGAGTGCACTGAAGATTGACTGAGGGTATTTTAACATTTCTGTTAATATCCATCTGTGTGTCTCCATATATGCACCTTTGATTTGCCAGCGTAAAACACAAAGATAAGGAAACTGAGGAATATTATAATGGCTGCCATAGCCATTCATGCGGATGTAAAAGTCATTTGAAAGTAGGGCTTGTAATAAGGTAAATGCTTTGCTTGGCAACATTTTTTCTGATTGTTTTGTTTTTTCTTCCGCTGATTATTTGGGTGAACTTGATGCCTGATTCCTGTAGCAGTAATTTAGCCATTGTGTTTGGAGGAAACAAAAACATCCCTTTGCAGAACAGGAAACCACTAAATAAACAGTACATAAATGTGATTATGTCTAAAGATATTGGATGATGAAGGGAAATTTAGTAGCTGACTTTGTGGAAAAGATGGTTTTCATTCATTCTTTAAAAAGTTTGCTCTTCTGTTCTCTCCCTCATTCTGATCATGTGTTAATTCTCAAATTCAGAGAATGGTACTTGTAACTATAAAATATCCATCAGTGCTTTGAGATTCAACTTTTTTTTCTTTATCTCTTGTGATTTCATTGCTTTTATTTCTTAACATCACCATTTCATTTCGAACATGGCTGCATAGAAAATGGAGTACTGGCATTGGAAAGTGAAAACTCAAGATGAGGATTCCATAGTAAGGGTGCAAATAATTAGCAATTTGTGAATTAAAGTTGAATTTCAAATCACTGAATGCTTAGGTTCTTAATACTGTTCTGCACAAACAAGACATTGGTTTCTGCAATATTGCTGTTATTTACATCGTGAGATGCGGCTAACGGGCCTCTACAGTCAGCAATTGTTCCTGAATAATCCCTTGCACCATTTAGGGATCATTGGGGGTACAATACGGGACTACTTGAGACTTTTCTGGACTATTTGTATATATCCAGGAATATTCTGGACCATTTGGCAGTTATTTCCGAATTGTCCCCAATTTTCCTGAATAGCCCAGATTTATCTTGAATCGTTTTGAATTGTCCAGATTTTTCTTGAATCGTCCCAAAAGGTGCGGAATGGTCCTGAATTTTTACTGCACGAATTGCACGTGTTGACAATTTAGGACTATTCTGGACTATTTGGCAACATTCGGGACAATGGTTTCTACCGAAAAGTCCTGCACAGTCCAGAATCGTCTAAGAGTACTTAGTCCCAAATGGTCCTGAATCATCCTGATGTGTACACCCTACTTGACAGAATTCAGGAATTTGTTTAACATGTTCAAAAAAAAAAAAAAAACACACCCAGAATGGTCCTGAACTCTATCCTGATTTTTACACACGCACAATTCAGGAATAATCTGGACCGTTTGGGTTGCAATTGCTGACTGCATGTGAGCCCCTTAAACCTTTGTTTTCTGAAAGTTGTGACAGGATGTCTACTGTTTTTACTTGAAAAATGAAAAAAGCATTGCATTTTTGTATATAAGTTTTTATAGTTTAGTTTGTTAGAATCATGGTTAGCCGGGGAGCGAGACAAACCATTATAAAGTGGAACAAGCAACCCCCTAATGAGCATAGCCTTGACGGTGGAGGAAAAAACTAGTTCTGAGCATCCTGCTGTTTCCCCACTGCCAGCATGCCGAAATAATTACTCGGTTTGTTGGCTAATAAGATCTTGTTGTTCTGACGATGTTGCAGCCTGTTTTCCATAATTAATAGCTCCCTGCAAAACTCTCATCCTGTTAATCACATACGGAATAATCACATTACAGGCATGTTTTCATTCTTGTTTTTGTTGAATGGAAAGGCTAGGAGAGAGAGAAGGAGAGAGAGAAAGAGGGGGAGCTGGAAAAAAGGATGAGATTTTTTTTCTTCATAGGGGAACTGATTGCAATGTATTAAAGCTCAAGTTCATTATGATATGATTCTATGGAACTAAGTTGACAATAAATTGGTTATGATAATACCAACTGTTTTCATATGTTTTGCACATGGAAGCCAATTTTGCTATGATTCAATTTGCAAACTTGTATAGCTTGGCACATTGATTAAATTGGGCTATACTGTAATCTTTGAATGAGCCAATTACCTAGTACTATGAACAATATCCCAATATTGTCATCCACTGGAAATTGATCACATTTTCATGGATGCACTTCTATAAAGACCTTTTTTTAAGGTTAAAAATGCAGCCATTTCATAAATATACATGCATATGTTTACTGCCAGTTCCTTATTAGTTGAACAAAGTTTCATATACCGGTATTGAAATTCTTCCCTGTATTTATTAGAAACATCATGTACTCTTGACTGTTCCTTTTGAAAATATTTATTAAAATTCAGTTACACATGTAGAGATGTGAAAAAAAATATATCTAGGTAAAGTTTAGTTTCTTTAATTTGTATACTCGGAATTGGGACCATTAAAAGAAATTATCAAACATGAAATGAACTGAACAAAGAAGTGAACATTGAGAACCCAGGTCCATGACTACATGTACTACAAATATATATTTCTTTTTAATACAATATATAAATGGAACATCATAAAGTACTAGAAACATCTTAAACAAAATCAAGAAAGGCAACAAACTTTGAAAGACCTCAACGGTTATAGGAAAGTTATACATTAATATACATAATTCATCAATTTAAGAACATACAGAAACTATAATGATAAAGATATTACTTCACACAAGCTATAAAGATCAAGTTAAATTACATGTATGTACATTTTGGTACTTTGTTTTTAACTTTTCTATAATTCATACAATACTGATGATGTTGTTAAAATACATTTGTAGAACATTTCTGAAAATATGAACCATATGGGCTGCACCTGTACTCTTATGCTACCATGCTAACTGGGTACAGGTAGATCATGAAAAACACATGAAATATGACTCTCTGGCTGAGTACATCACCTGCATAGGTTCCTAAGCCTCGTCCTACATTACTGTAAGTTGGTCTTATAGATGGGAAAGTGTACAGCAAAATGGATATACAGGACTTAGAGTTACATGTACATGTTTAATTTGATTTGTTTTAACCTTTATCTGACTATTTAAAGCATGTGGGTGCTTTTAAGCAAGCAACTAGGGGACCAATGGCTTTAAGCCCTCTCTGTTCGACTTGGTAATTTATGCTGTACCAAAGGGTACTATATTCTTAAGAATTAACCCTTGGTTATAACTATGTTACTCACCAAACAGAACATGATAATTATTATGCTCTCAAAACTTAAATATAGTTTTAACAATTTACAGTCTGTCGATCGTCATATACATGTAGATACAAAATTCATAGTACTGTGTCTTTACATGTACATTTATAACCTACACATACTGTAGGCCTACTTGTAATGGAAATGAGCTGGATCTGACCGAGCTACATAACATAATAATATATGTTTATGTGTATGAGTGAGACTGGTATTATGTTATGCTTTGTGTACTTGGATGGTATAGCTCACATCACAGACAGGCAAGCTATCATGAAATAGCTTCCTTGGCATTTGTCCTAGGAATTAATGAGTGTGGACATATGCAAGTGAGAGGCAGTAAACAAGTCCTGTTTGTGGCTTCTAATGAGATGATACCATTGCCACATCTGTGCAGAGTTTTTTTTCCTCCAGTTCATTATAGATGTTTTAAGTGCTTGCGCCATAACACAAATAATGACAATATTCACTAATAATGTTAGGCCAACATGTGCCCAAATATCTATGAAACACTACATGTATGAAACAGTGAAACACTCTATTTGGAGGTTAAAATATTTGTATTTACATTTATGTAGATCAAAGTTTAACTCTCTAAGATGAATTAGTACTCTATTCCTTTAAATGGACAAGAATGGTGTTCCGTAATGTCCAATTTTAAAAACAGTCTACAGAAACTGCATAATGTATTGTTTATAATTATCATTCCGATGAAAAATGAACATCTTTAAATTTTGAATTAAATGATATTCCTGTCATGAGCTAGCAGACAGTTTTTTTTTTGTACAATCAAGAATGACTTTGCTTGGTTTAAAAGGTTTCTTGTATGTGGAGTTTCTTCGTTTTCATTCTTAAATCTGTACTTAATAAGGAAGAGAACAAAACAAAAACCTTACAAGTTATTTTTCTTCCCGACCCTTCATCTCTTTTATATTTACGCTAGTGACGCTTTGAATGTCCCCTGAGCCACGTTGTATTGCTTGAGTTTCCATGAAAGGTTAAATTGAGACATGACATGATTTTTTTGTGCTATTGTCTGCTCTCTGGACAAATGATAGGAAGTTTGGTTTCCTCTTTGTGTCATACATTGAGACCGACCGCCTATGATTTCTCAATCACATGCTGCAGACAGGAGCTCAAAAAAACTTTCATTTTCTTTCTAAACTTCCTCTCTGTGTACTGTTTATAAGTGCATTCCACATCAGGTTTAACAATGCTCATTTGGAAATTGACATTTTGACAAACTACCGGTAGGCCTTCATGAAATTGTATTAACTTTTAAAGTTTAATGCTATATTTTTAATATCATGATCAATTGTTCTTATGATATGAAAACTCATATTTCTCAATATAAACTGATTACTGACATGTCTTTGCATGTGTGCAGGTATCTTGTATGGACAGTGAACTGTTATCTCAAAGTTTCATAATTAAATCAGGCTGCAAGTTCTTGGCAAGTTCAACAACACAAATTTCCAAACCTGCTCGAGTCAGGATAAGATCTCTGTCTATGTAGATTTATGGCATGATTTTTTCCTCTTTCATTTTCATTTACAGCCTTGTCAAACCTTACAAAGAAAAAGTTTCAGTCTAAGAGATAGAGAGGCAAAATCAATTGTCTGAACTGAATCTTTTAATGGAATCGGGTGAATGTGAACCTTGTCCTATTTGGCGCAGAATACCTAAAGATATATTGATGATTTTATACTCATTAATATTACCCCACTTCATTTTTTTAATGCAAAATACCAAAAGGGTTCTAATGTTACAGAAGAAAATTATAAGAATTATATCGCACTGCCAATACCTTGCCCATACTATACATCTTTTTAACAACCTTTACATTTTAAGAGTACATGTACGTCTATCAATGTGCAATTCAGCCCGTTCGAAACACACATAAGAAGTCATGCTTATATATTCGCGGACACCGACTTTAGCACGAAATCTGCAAAAATTAAAACACTGCAAATATTACCACGTTTACAGTACTTCATGTTATACATGTGTATATTGATACATGTATTATATTTTAACTTTTATATGTTTGTTTTCCTTTGTATATTTTTATTTGAAGTATTGAATAAAGTGAACTTGAACAAGTATTGTGAATCAAGAAGCTTTTTTGAATTTCACGCGTAATACAAAATCTCTTAAAAGTTTTTTGCTGGAAAAAAAAAGGTCCATTGTTGGTAATTCACAAGACTTGCAGGTTTACATGTACAGTACATGTGTATATCAGGGTCTGGGGAGAGTGGTACATGTAGACTACTATGATATAGCTTGAATGGCTGGCCCACCAGGCTAGACATGCTCAGCTGTCACCTCTAGAGTGCATTGACCCTAAGTAACCAGGAGTCTGACCCTGTCACTACAAGGTCATCTTATTCTGGATGAATGGGACACCAACATGAGAGCTAGCTATTCATAGGTCCACACAAAGAATGGTGTTTAGCCAATGCTATTGCATTATGCTATTGCATTTAAAGCTTTCCATATATTTAGATGATTGGGCTCCTTGATACATGTATAAAAGGTATTTTTAGAGGGTAAAATTTGGGGTCAATTCCTCCCCTAAATACAGTGTCTGGATTTTAAAAGAAATTTGATTAAAATTTTCAATCGCATTATTTGCTTGCAATAGCAAGCTTGTATGGTTACACTGCAGTACAATCATGATCATGTAGATCTGCTCATTATTTGTTGCTTAAGAACATATTTTATAAATATTGATCAATATTGAGAAATTGATTGTTTTTGTTCCGTTTTGTATTTCTTTCCTTTTCAATTGATCAGCATGCTTTTATTTTAGAGAGACTATCTAGTCTGTATTCCTTGGTCTGTTGCTTCTAATTTGTATTTTGTTAATGTCATAGTAAATTTACGTAAATAAAGTCGAACCAGCGATCAGATAAAATCTCGTATTTGTTGACAGAATCCTGCATGAGAGCGGTGTTTTGTGTTATCGGCAGGCATCAGTTATGTTTCTTTTTACATGTATGTATATATATACATTGATTGTGTATATGAGTGAGAGCCCTTAATTTCATGTTCATTACCATCAGTGATGAAGATGGATTAATCTCCTACGTAATTGATCTTAAACATTGTGTGCACGTCATCACTCTTGACTGATTTGGAATCGGAGATTATTTCCAATTTTCGTTTTAATAGAGATAATAGGGAGAGATATGAATACAAACACTGTTATTCTGACTTTTAAAATGACCACTGTAATGTTATCTTTTGTAATCTTGTGTTTAATTGCTGAACGAGAGACAAATTATTAGATGATTGTGATTTGGCATTGGATAACGACATTGGATATACGCAAAAAAGAAAAGGTAATTTTACAAACATATTCTACATTTATTTAAAGGAAATGTTATGGAGGGCAAATGTTGAAAAGCATCATCTCTGGAAAAAAATGTTGACTATGTTAAACAAAAAAATATAATTTAAAAAAAAAAAAAAAACAATGGTTATATACAGTACAGTATGTAGTTTAAAACTAATGTAGGTACATGTACATGCTCTTTATTGTTCATAGCCAAAGATTCAAAACAAGAGAATTAAGGAAGGCACTTTACATTTAATGTTCAATACGAACATGTAATCTAGAAGGTAGTGTGTTTAATTTGATCAACCTGATCAATTTCATTCACTTTGTACTGAAATTTAGAAGAAAAAGGAAACTTCATGGTATATAATACAATAGTCACTTAATACAGGTACTTCTAAGGTGTTCAAAGTTGGCTATACAGTCTTAATGAAAGTGGAGAAGAATTTGAACAATAAAATCATAAAGTTTGATGGGTTATTTTGTAGACTAGTGTTAGATTTGGTGATAAACTACACATTGCTGGTACCTCTGAAAACCTGCAGATGTGTTAGAACATGTATCTCATGTAGATTTATGGAAAAGAACAATGTTAAGCACACTAAAAAGGATGAAGAAAAGAAAGGATAGAATTTTGTTTAATCTGGTTTAATCTGGTTCTGTTATTTAGAAGTTACTCTCTAGTAATATCTCTACCGCCAAAATTTTCCATGTTCATGTACTGTACATGTTTTGTTTTTAAACGCACATCTACAAATACATGTCGGTTACATTTGTCTCTCTCTCTCTCTTTGTACACATGTATTGCTACACAAACTTTATTCCCCTTCCCTCTCATAGTGTGTCTAATTTCTATCATTCCCTTCCATTTCTTTCTCCTTATTTTTATCTCTTCCTTCTTTTTTTCTTTTTTTTTCTTCCTATCTATCTATCTATCTGTCAGTGTCTCTTTTTCTCATTTGATGTCTGCGGCTTGTTTGTTTCCAGGGACTGATGTCATCGCAGCTGCCGATTGATGACCGTTATTTTGTTTTCCTCTCTGTAAACAGGAAAAGCATTAAGACAAGTTTCTGGGGCCACCTCCAAAACCATTTCTTTCCTGGATATTTTTTTCTCCCCCTAATATCCAGAAAAACAAATCTCTATGCGCTTAATCAAATAATAACCAGGGCTTCAGGGGACGTGTTTATGCTTTCAAAACAATTATCATCAATTCTTTTGATGAGCAATGGGAAAAAGAATGTCTGTTGCCATAATTAGATTACTAGAAGAGATGTTTTCCAAGTTGATAGAGAGGGAGAAAAACTGCTGCAAAGTGAAATCAGATTTCAGAGTGCAGTTTTACTTGTCCATGATGTTATCAAAAAAAGACAATCATTTGGCATTTTGATATCAGTAGACATCTTGAAAAGGATGCATTTCTCAGGATAATCTTATCAGCATAGGAAATCTATTAACAGGTAGGCAAAATGTGAATCAACTCTTTTTCTCCATTTTACGCTTGAATTTTAAATTATCATCCATGATGATATAGGTTTTGACTGAAATTAAAAGATTTTCTCATATGCATTTGTCATTTTGGCGTCATACATAGATATTCACATCATTTTTACTGGGCATGCATGTGCCTTGAAGATTTGTAGTGTAATCGGACCTTGAGTATATACTTACGCAAGTCATCTATATACAGACATGTAAGTTTTTTAAAGTGATTATTTGTCCTCACTTCTAACCATATCTTTTGACTTGTATCAATTTAACTGTTTGCAATTCTTTTTTGAAATCATCATACATGGACTCAGTAGACCTGTCTCTTTCTATACCATCAGCTTTGAGTGTTTTATTTTGGAGTGGCAGGCAGGTTAGGTGATTGTAATAGGATTGCTGTTGATTGTGTTCTGGTAATCAGTGAAAAGGCTTTCACTCATCGCAATCTGTAATTCAGGTAGAAATCCATTGTGAAATACCAGTGCCAATTGAATAAACAAATGAAACAACACTGATATAATTTCTCCAAATTGGTTAATTTGTTTGTGCATCCTGTCACAAGAATGAGTTTGAAGCAAACAGAGGAAAACCACAGTGGCCAACTGGCCATGTGAATCTCAATCAATTCACACTTGTTTACTGATTAACCAAAAAATTTCACACCATGAAACTTTTGAAAATTGCGCAAGTGATCAAGATCCTGCGAAATACATGCAACTTTAATCACATTCATCATCATACAAATTTTTAGAAATTCATGAAAAATTGTTATTTAAGAAACAGCTGTCATTGAATAGTCATTAAAGTTTCATGTCCTGAAAAATAGTAGTTACTGTATATCATATTGTTAAATGCAGAAGAGGCTATGTAATGCATATTTTCTTTATTGATTAGATTTATTTGTTAGCTTCTTTTATTATGAAATTGAAAGTGAGCAGAATTGCTTAGTAGTTACATGTAGGAGTCTATATTCTTTTGTTGAAGACCACAGCCAGGTCTGACCACACTACAGCCAGCGTGCATGACCACTGTGACTGGCTATGATCAATCATGTTCATTGCATGTCCACATACAGTAATGGATTTAATGTGTAGCCTTGAGTGTGCACTTGCAGGAATATAGTGCAGCTCTACCCCATTACCTTTCCACAATACGACATACATGTATTACATATGCTATTAATGTTTCCAGTATGTCACTCTTGTGATGTAATTTTTTTCTGAGTAGAATGGCCTTCTATTTTTGTTAATTTTTAATGAACTTTAAAGAATACACATGTATGTACAGAGGTGATTGTAGATAGCAGGAAGGGTGGGGTATACTCTGTGATGCACTGCAGTTCTGCTACAAATGTACTTTTGTAGGAATTTCAACCAAAAGATGTTTATGTAGAATTCGAAAATAAGAGATCAGTTTAAAAGTGTAGATGTACATTACTCTAATTGCTAATCAATGTAATGAAAGTGGTTTAAGTTGCTTTGGTATGGAAAAAAATGATATGCTTAAAAACTGAAAAATTTCAAGCAAATTGTTAGGCCTCCGCTTCTAATTCATGTCTATTCAAAGATCAATTTATTTGACACATAGACAATAGAATGTGTTGAATCAAATGACTGTCTTTGTTGATCATGTGATCTGAAAACAGCGCAGGCTGCCTGGCCAGCCCAGGTCTCTATAACAACAAACAAGGTCATGAGGTAAACAAGGGTAAACACCTGCCTGCCTACATTTAAGTGCTTTTTGTGTACATTTGTTTGTTTACATTTCATTGTAAATGGTGAGCAAAGTGCAAGCCAGCACACAGAGGAGTGCCTAACAATACATGCAAACGGAAGAAAAGTAATAAACAAATTTTGAAGGGTGTATACTAAAGGGTTAAGAACAAAAACTTAAAGGTGAAATACAGTAGGCCTATAATGGCTATATCAGTCAGTGTGATATGTAGAGGTGTTTAATATGGTTTAGTAGTGGACTATAGGTCACAAGGTACAGGGTTCAATATATCCTGCCACGGTACTAACATACTTTAGGAAGAAGTTGAACTATAATTGCCATACTCAACCCAGGTGTAGTACATGTAAGTAGGAACCTGGTAAGCTTTGTTCCTTGAATGCACTGAGAACTGACATTGGGAAATAAAGATGAGGTAATAATATTTAACATCCCCTGGAAGAGCTTAGAGACATTGCATGTACAATGTTTGTCATAATTGTCATAAATAATATGATATACATGTACAGTATACAACAATAAAATGTTATTATTAAATGATGAAAATGACTGAGGATTGTGACTGTGTGTGCATGCTGCATAGTTATACTGATTAATCAAGTTTCTGTGGTGACATTTAGCTTTGAAAGTTATCATTAATTATATATATATATATAGATCTAATTATTATCTATTTATCTAAATTGATTTATGCCTTCATATACATCATTACATAATTGATTTGTTTGCACTGACACCCCCCCCCCCCCCCCCCCACAAAAAGGAGATAATTTTATAATGAAGAATTTGATATAGATTCATGAAATACCCGTGCTGAACTGTGTTGAATATTCCAAAGGAAACATGAGTAGATATATTTATGAGTGAGTGAGTTTAGCTTTAAACCGTAAAACAAAACAGGGATTTGATTGTTATCTTTAAGAGGCTGTTTGTGGTCTTCAGATGAGCAAAGTGCAGCGAAGGGTATGGTATCTCTATTCTTTATTGTAAACACGCAGTAAACAACTCAATACTTGTTCAAAATATTTGCATCATGCATGGAGTGTCAGTTATTGGCTCAAAGTACAACAACAAACATATAAATGGAATGATATAATCAATAATTGTAGGACAGGTCATGGTTTGTTTCCAACGACTATTATACAATACAATAGAAAATCAATCAGTGCTCTGAATGAATAAATTAGTAAGTGTGAGCTTCTGAGAAGGTGAGAGACAAAGTTGTAGAAGATGTTACAAAGGAACTTGTAGGATACATCTTTGTTATACAATACTGTATGTAAGTTATATTTCTGTAATATCATATCATGAGGTTCAATTTGAATTCAGAATGATTCATACTGCAGGTAAATATAACATATTGTAGGCCTTAGATACAAATGTACATAGCCTTATAGATGTTATGATCACTAACAAGAGAAACATTTACAGCTTCATGTATTTTTAATGTAAAGGATTTGATTAATTATTAATAAGTTACTATGGAACACTTTGGTGGGATAATGTTATAAACTTACATGTATAAATGGTTCACAATTCATTAATGTACATGTACATTGTATACATCAATAGAATATTCTTGAACTGCCTCTACAATATGGTAGAGAGATCCCATCGTCTTTAATAGTGAACTTGCCTAATAATGTACATGGACGCTCATGTGACATGTTCTTGAATCAAGTTGCACTTTATAACCTTATGACATGGCCATTCATACATTCAACATCAATGAGATGTTCATCTGCATGTACTGTACATGTATTCATTTGCATTGATCCCTTTCGAACTCATTAGACCATGTCAGAAAGTCATGATTCCATTCCCACCAAAATGATTTTCATTTCTAATGGGTTTCTGGGTCATTAATTTGCATGATTCTCCTAAGTGTATATTTGTGTTCAGTAATACAAATATCTTTCTATTTCTTCTGAGTCTCTCCTTTGTGTCTCTTTGTTTGTATTTCCTTTCCTAAATATATTACCAATTTTCCATCCCCCCCCCCCCAATTCTTTTTCACCTGCATCCACACTACCAGACTGCATTGTATTGCTATACGAAAAACATTTAGGTATATAGTTTTTACGTTTTTTTTCTAGCCTGAACGTACTCTGTTGTATAGCAAAACTTGTCTGAACGTCGTATTGTATGGACATCATTTAACTGGGCGGGGCTTATCGCGAGCAAGCACAGATGATTGGCCAGCTGTCGTGTCAACTGACCCCTCAAAAACTAATTTCTTCATACAATGTTTCTTTGTACGATTTTGTTATCTAGTCTCTATGCCCCTTTCACTACATGATGATTCTGTCCAAGACATATTTTCATTTAAGTTTCATATAAATTTCATCTTGTCTAAACAGGCTATTAGGTTCTTTCCTCTACCTCCATCTCTTCTTTCCTCTTCCCCCATCTTTTCTTTCCTCTCTTCTTTCCTCTCTTCCTCCTTCTCTTCTACTACAAATACTACCCCACCTGTCCTCATATCTCCAGGTATACTATTTCCAAACAAATTTGGCTTGTTTTGGCATTGGACATGAGCTTTGTTTATTCCCCAATCTAAACAAGCTGGTTCTTGTGATTGTTTGTTCCCTGGAGAATCTCTCTCCCATGTAGGTCTCACTTCCTGAGTGGGAGATGGGCACAAATATATATCACAGATTATAGAGGCTATAAAGAAAATTGAAACGATATCTAAGATAAATACCATTATCCTTCTTAAAGGAACACCTAGGGATTGTTTTTGTCTAGTCATAGCTCCTTACATGCATCATTTTAAAAAAATGATGATTTACTGATTGATGTTGAACTACATTTCATGATAACCATGATATGAAGGGGGCATACAAAAAATGTATGTACAAACTAGAAAACAGTATATTGATTAACTCAACTTCATGTTGAAATACCGGGAGTGAGCAATAATGATAATCATAATCATTATTGCTCACTCCCGGTATTTCAACATGAAGTTGAAGAATGCTGACCATACCTGGAGAGAAGATGTCATTCTAATAATACATTGACTTCTTTTCAGCAAAGGTACTCTTGTTAATTAAGACTTCTGGTCCCCTAAATCCCCTTTACCAACATATTCCTTTGACTGGTGTACTTTAATTCATTGCATGTATCTGAACAGAGGCCTTTAAAGATGCCAAAGAACAATCTCACAAATGTCATATCAAAGGTATTTAGGCCAAAACAGATGCGGAGCAGCAAATATCAACAAAATGCTCCCCTGGGGTGACATTATTTATAAACAGTGAGGTATATCTAGAATTATGATGTAAACAGGAGTCCTGTTCAGCTAGTGCCATTGCCCGAGCTTAACCTAAGGTTAGAAAACTTTCAGCTATTTTTCTATTGCAGGAAGAGAGGAAGAGGGAGGGCACAAAAACCTCTTGATTTTATAAATAAGCAAACAATATGAGGATTTTTATTTATCCAATGGATATCCTGTAACAATATCTCCCAGAGGCTATTGTATCTAATGAACATCTTATCAGTGATTGAGTTAAGATCATACTTGATAAATTTGTTTCCACTCTGATTTTGAGTTTAAAAAAAGAATGCTTGAACTATCAAAGTTAAATTTATGCCTGCAGTCTTAACCAACCAATCAAATAACAAAGTTAGCAGAGTATTTAATTATCTAAGATGAAAACTACATGTAAGTAAAATACTCTTATTTCTCACTTAAGTATGGAATTGAATACCACCCTAGTTGAATAAATGCAAAACAGAAAACATCTTCAGTTTTTAAATCCATTGTGTTTGCGATTAATATTTAACTCATTTGAACAACCTCGGTCAATATTTAGTTGGAAGTAGTTGCTTGTTGGGCTATGAAAATAGAAAGAGATGAAAGAGTCAATAAAACTTTCACCAGTGTGCAATTGTGCTGCATTTGTCATGACAAATCACCTCTGGTACTTGTATACATTTGCATTGTGTAGAATTATTTTTAAATCATGATGCACTCCAGTCTCCATATAGAAATGCCTGCTATCATTTTAAAAGTAATGTGAGCGTGAACATAGCTAGATTAATTCATTGTGAACTGCGGCCATTGCGTGGAGGCGTGTCTGAAAGCCAAGACTGAGGTTTCTCATCAGACTAACCCCTGCTGGTTGACCTCGTCACTGACAAACAAAAACAGGAAAAGAGGACAACAAACTTGGTCAAGACCTTGTTTTGTCTCATCATCTCTTGTTTCAGCTGAGCTTAGGGGTCAGGATGGGGTAATGGATGATTAACCTTCATCCTATAAATCTCTCTCTGTCTGTCTCTGTCTCTGTGTGAAGGGAGCAGAGGAGGAAATCAGTTAGGAACCCATTCACATATGAAATGTAATTGTGAACCTGATTTGAACTTTCTCATTGCTGACACGAACTTCAATAATGGATGGGGTCTTTGTAAGAAAATACATTGAGCTCTTTTATCATATACATATCTGTAAAAAAAAAAAAACATTGGTTTTGTTTTTATTTTATTTTTTTCAATTTTTAATAGTTACATTTAAGGCTCAAAATCAGTGTGTTACAAGAGTGTCGCTAACCTACATTTTGAATATTCCCATAGGGCAACCTAGAAATGGAATTTAGCTAATGTACATGTACATGGAGTACTGCAAACCTTACACAACTTATGGACTTAATTTTTTTGTTTAACTTTTATAAAAAAAAATTAAGAAAAGAAATTGAATTGAGCCGTCAACTCTAAAATGTTCAATTTCAAAAGCAATTTTCTCGAAGGGATAATAACCCAAAGAGCAGAGGTTTTTTTTGTTAGGGGTGGGGGTTCAGTTTCCATTCTTTTTGTACACATGTACTTCCAGCTGTATACTGATCATTTACAAAACATGTACAATGTCCATGTGTTCATGCAATGTTCATGCACTGCGTAAAATGGCATATAAATGCTTACAATAACCTCAAGACATTTCATTATACATGGATTATCAGTATGAAGTGATCAGCATTTCACACCTGATTCGTATATCACTACAATATAGGATTATCCCAATATCCTGATCCTCATTTTAAGCCAACAATTACAATAGCAATCCAACATATATCTTATTCAAATGACTGAACTCCGGGGTGTAGTGGAGTATATACTGTTGATCCTCCTTTCCCTTTCCTCTGTAAAGATTTGTCAATTTCTCTCTTAATTCTTCCAGAATAGTGGTAATCCCCAGCCACTAGAGTAGATGATCGTTCAAGTAATTACATTTCAACATTTTGCGACTGGTGATGAAGAGCAATCGATGATGTTTGCTGCTATTTGGAAAATGACGCCTTCTGGCTACTCACAGGATAATTGCCTGGTGTAGTCCTGAAATGAATTCACAATTTATTGGGATGAAGAGGATCAAGAGAAAAAGTGAGAGAGAGAGAGAGAGAGAAGGAATTGCATTATGAAGGCTTGTGGATTTTAGCTATGGGCAATTATTTACTTGGTCCATCCCGGAAAGAGGCATCTAGATGCTGTAGATGTTTTACCCTACTTGATAATGTAGTCGGATAAATTGTAGGCCTATTTTGTAGATGTGGAATAGAAATTATTTTTCTCAAGGACCGTAAATAATTTGTGTATAATTGCAACAATGGAACACTGATTAATTACATAATATTTAGAATCCATTGTAAAGACAGAAATGTTGTTATATCTTGCTACTTGGACTTATATTATCATTGTCCATTTTTTTTCTTGGAGGAGGAAAGATAATTCACATGAATTCATACTTTTGAGCATGCAGAACATTCTTCTAAACCAAATAATTAGATATTACATGTACGTGCCCCTTTATTTTTACTCTGCAGTCATTCTTGCATACATGTAGTTGCATTTGTTTGGGAATTATTCTTGGCATATTTTAGCCTTGTGTGGAAATACCCATTAATTTGTTTTTGTTATGTTACTCTCTTTTTCTCATTGTCTGAAGCATTGCCAACTGTCAAAAAATAAGTAACATTTTAATCCTTTCTTGTCTGCGATCCTGCGTATCACATCCTCTTCTCATTAAGATTGAGTAGCAAACAACTGGGTTCTCATTGCTGTGACTGTAGGGATGCAAAACAAGTGAAGATTGTGTCGAGGATGAGTTGTGGTAAAGAGAAAGAGAAGCAGACTGGCATGTAGAGCTAGCTGCGCAGCATGAAACTACTAACAGACATGACTAGAGACAAACACAAACAATGATTTCATTTCTCGGATTACCGGGCGCTGCAATATCTGTCATTGCATGATTTATCTTCTGAACAAACAACCAGAGATAATTGCCATATACAAGCCCCGGCCCCAAAAAACAAATTCCCTTCCTAAACCATGATTGCGTACCTCGGGAAGCATCGCCCTGCAGCAAAAATATCAATTTAGTCGCCATGGCTTACACCTGTAAAACCGCGCCTTCCTTCCTTCCTCCGGTCCTAGTTTCTCTCTCTCCTCCTGCATCCCCAAGTTGCGTTGTTTATTTTTCATTGGATTTACCTCACGCATTAAACCCAGGCCTCCCCTTCATCAGCACCTAGCGATGTTTGTCTTGAGCGCAGAGCGGAGTTTGTGCAGCGACTAACGCAAACAAACCTGGCATGTCAACAATGTCCCTGACACTTCCCAGCTTTTTCTCATTAAATTTGGAAGACTTAAATGCAAAAAGAAAATATTGTTTTCCATATCGGGGAGAAGAAACACAAAAGAAGATGAAATTATGCTCTGCACTTGATTCTGAACAAGCTTGTGTTTTTTCTACACCCAGTACATACATAGCCCACTGAAGAGAAATTGACCCCAAAGCCTACTTTCGCCCTATTTTCTTCTTGTTCAGAGGTTTTGTGTTTTACAGAGGTTTTATGTTTTACGGACTGAGGTTTCGATATATACATATATATTTAATAAAGAAACTTTTTTGTTCTTGTTCGTGATAGACTAACAAGTGCAAGAGTTTGATTATGATAGATTCTACAGATTTGACGAAACATTCATTCAGTGAAGAGTAGTCCATAATAAAAGTATGAAATGGAGAAAGAGAAAAGAGGAAAATTTCATGTACCGAAAGAAGGGGTGTATTAATTTAATTCTCTTGTCTGGATGTCAATCTGTACTACTTAGATCTAAGTCCGTAAAAGTAACAATGATTTTGGCAATGATGTCTGTTGGAACCTTTATAAAGTGCCTGTTATGACAGACTACAGTGTCTTCATATGTAGTATTTTTCTCTCTCTCCTCTGAGTCAGTGCGTTTTATTTAGACTTTCTTCCATTCCATTCTTTCTTTCTTTTTCTTCTCTCACTTGTAGTTCCTGCTGGTGATTGTTGCATGGTACCAGACCAGACTCCATGAGTGAAACCCTGGCAAACAGTGCTGGCGCTTCACCTGACTCCAAACAGCGCATCACTTCAGAAAACGATGTCAGATCAAACTCAGATATACCAAAGGTAATACTCCAGGTCACCATCGCCCTAATGTACAAATGTCTTTGATGTGTAAATCTTAAGTTACAAAGAAAATTACAGACTTGAATAAGCATTTCAAGAACAGTCTAAACACTCTTCTCTATTACCTTGAATCAGTATTTCAGTTAATATATTGAAGAGGATATTATTTCAGGTACTGGTACCAAATGAAAATGAAAATTTAGTTAGCTTTTTAAATATATAGTCCCTTTGATAATGTATATTCTTGTATAGTTGGCAACAATGTTTTAAATCACAGATGAGAGCACATCAACGTAATAACAGATACAATAAAGAATGCTTGAGGTTTTCAATCCTACAACCTTATAGTGCATCACTATTTCTCTTCAATCTTTCCAGAAATCAGAAACACTCTCCATGTTGAGTGGAAGTGAGAAGAGCCTACATTCTGGCGGTGGCAGTGTAGGGGGGCAGTCTAACCACCATCTACAGCTCCAGCATCTCCTGATGCCCCCTGGAGCAACCCAGACCCTGTCTGCTCAACAGATGCAGAGCTTATTACAGGGTCAGGTCCTTAGCCAACATCAGTTGCAGCAACTGGTCTTACAACAACAGTCCTTCTTGCAGCAACAGCAGGTGGGTTTGCAACCAAGATTCCCCACCCTCTCAATCTTTTAAACAGCTTATTGACCACCCTCCCCCCCCCCCCCCAAATGCTAATGGCCATTTCTCAGGCAGGGAAGGGCCACAAATTGTACGGATTTAATGTTGTAATTCAGTCATTTTGGTGGAATGAAACATAGTGAGACCAGGTCACCCATAGAATTCATGAAAGGTTCTGATTTAACAGTGCGTTTACCATTGGTTTGCAGACATGGAACAACACAGGCTTTCTCTCACACTGTTCCTTGGATCCGATAGTGGAATTTTAGAATTGGAAGAAAAACATGGACTGTTAAGTCAATTTCGAGTGGCAAAAGTTTCAAAAATCCCATTGTTATATTTAAAAAGGAATAACTTTCATGATTTCTAGAGATATGTATCAGTATGCTGTATTATGTAACATTATTGTGGAACATCGTAGGGTGTAAACTTTAAAAGATATGTTCACTTAGTTGATAAGAAATCATGTGAAATCACTTGATTCATTGATTCGTTCATGATTTGATAAACCAGTTTTCAGTTTTAATTTTTTTTCGAATTATGAAAAGTCTTAGTGAAAGAAAGATTTAAAGCTCAATTAAGCATTCAGCTCTACGGAAAGACGCATGCATCCATCCAATTTTAGATGCGAATGGTTCCGCGGTTGAATCTAGTTGATGTGAATTTAGTGGTATGCTTTCCTTTAAATCCAATTATCTCAGGACGCAGTGTGTGACCCAATGTTTATCTTGTATATTGCAATCATCATGTGAGAGGCGCATGCATAACTGCTGCTGCCAAGCCAAGCCAAGCCCATTTTTGTTTATCGCAAACATTTCTTGCCCGGACTATTTTGCCCTGCTCTCCTCTTTCTCTTTCTCTTTCTCTTTTACCCTCTCCCCACATCCATCATGGTCTCTCCAACTCAACTCTGCTCCCTCTCACTCTCTTCTCCACTCTTCATCTCTCCCTTCCTCCCTCCAACTCTATTCTGCTCCCTCTCCCTCTTTTCTCCACTCTTCATCTCTCCCTTCCTCCCCCAATCCCCCTTTGAGAAAAGCCATGCCAGCGCACTCAATCATGGTTCCATGATGTTTACATCACAAACAAAACTGCGCTCCGGGAAGGGAAATAAAGAAAACAACCATCACCTAATGTAAACAAGATGCTCGCAGAATGTAAACACAACGAGCTGGCCTTGGTAGTTTTCCAAAATAATCAGGCGATTGTTGCAGGCCTTTTCTGCCCTATCTCTCTCTTTCACTCTCTGGAAGTACAAAGAAATGTATGAGGCACAATATTCTGTGGTAAGGATTGCTTTGTGTGAGAAGTGAAACCAAGAATTGCATTTTGTTTGTTCAGCTAAACAAAGGGCTTCTCAGCAAAATTTATAATGACCATTTTGATCACCATTTAGTCAATTTGTTCTCTGGTCTAACTGAAGCATTGGTCATGAATGCAATTGATACACTAGATGTGTCTTAAACCATACAGTAATATATAATATGAAATGAAAGAGATGATTAATGACAGGATATCTATTCTGTAATAAAGACATTGATTAGTTTTATTTTCAGTCCATGAAGTACAATACAAGTAAGGATGCTTGATATATAGGGTCTTCATCATAAGTAGATCGATCCACTATAAAGAACCACTTAATAGCTACTAATAAGCCACATGTATTTTGATAGAATGGCTGCAAACCATATCTGATCCAAGAAAGTTATAAAATCTCACTACTTATCTACAACAAGTGAGAGTGAGATGGACATGTGTGCCATTAAGAAGCCACCATTATTACTATTATTTTTTATTAATGACCACTTAACAACAAATTGGGGACATTTCATCCAAATGAAAGTTTAAGGTTATACAATTTGTAGATGACCTCTGTGTCTTGCTGCTACAGTACTTTAAATTCTCTCTTAAACCTCTATTATATTCCCTCATATTATAAGTTGTATAGCGTGGGTCTACTTCATTGTCGGTATAAAAGAAGTGTTTTTAAAGGCATTTATTCAATTAAAAACAGTCAGTAGTCAGCTTCTCTATACAAATCAAAATGTAAACGTTAGTTTAGCTTTGAATTGAAATAGGCAACTAATTTTTCAGCCAGATATTGCCATTTAAGTCTAAACGCATATTTTATTCAGATTACAATTAATGATATGTACTGTAAGTTTAGTTATATCATACTGGTTTTTCCCTTATAACAATACATGTAGGTCCATTTATATAGCGCAGCCACTATATACCGGTAAATATACTCTACTGCGCTTAATACAAAGTATCACATTATTACCCCGGTTGTAGCTGAGCTGCCATTAGAAGGCTCCAAAGCATTTATGGAATTTCTTCCTACCTGGTACCCATTTATTTCTCCTGGGTGGAAAGTGGCAAATGTAGATTAATGTCTTGCCAAAGGACATTAGTGCTGCACTGAGACTCGAATCGCAAACCATGTAATCCACAGTCTGGTGACATTTACATATCTAAACTTTCTTCTCGCCTTTTTGTGAAGATTTAGGCAAATGTGTAAAAGTTTAGACCATTAATCTGAAACACAGACTACTGCCAGATTGTGTTATGTGTGTTGTATTTTGCTCCTTTTTTTTCTATTTTGAATTTTTGCTATTTTAAGCTTTATTAAGTTTTATTACTTTAGAAAAATAGATGAGTAAAATGTTTTCATTTTGTATGTCATCTTCTATTGTTGGAGCAGACAGGCATGTAGTAACAAAAGGTCATGTGACCGTGTCATGGTACATTACTACATTGTAGATGTGATTGCAGTAAACTAGTGTCAATGATGCCCATTACTTGAAAAAAGAAAGTCATAAGTTGGAGTGTTATAAAAGAAGTTTGGTCAAGAAGATACAAGCTTGATAGTATACTTGTAATTCCAGACCTGTTTATATATTGTTTTTTGTTTTCTTCTTTGAAGTTACAGGAGCAGGCTACGTTACTTCAACAGATGCAGGCAGCTGCTGTTGCTGCAGCCAGTGGTGATGCTGGTAAGGCCCAAGCCAAACTCTCACCACACCAGCAACAACTTCACAGCCTCGCCTTGCAACAAGCCCATATGATACAGCTACAAGCCCAGCAACAAGCTGTTGCCTCAGGACAAATGATGCTGCCACCAAGGTTGCAACAAGGTACATCATCTTAAAGATACTTGAAAACCAAAATTCAGCTTTGTAAATTCCTATAAATGAATCATTTTGTGGCGAAAAACTTTCGCAAACCGGGACCACTCGTGAAACTATCAGAAGGGGAAATGTGGTTTTGAAGTTTGTTTATGTAAAATTCATTATTATTCCTAGGGATGATTGAGGTATGATGTATTAGTGCTGTTGTGGTCTCATCCAGTGAAGAGATGAATGCATAGCAAGATGTTAACTGTACATTAGTTTTATTTATGGATGATTATGAGCATACAGGCAATCGGTGGTGCTGGAGACATTTCTTTTTCCCGGTTGCCTTCTGTCCGCATTTTCGTTAAAGCGATATCTCAAGAACCACTTGAGGTATGACCTTTGAAGATGGTGATAGTATGTATCACCATAGTAAGACAATCTGATTAGATTTTGGGGTAATTAGGTCAAAGGTCATAGAGTTCAATTTCTGAAAATACAGGTTTGAGCCTCATCGCAATATCTCAAGAATCACTAGAGGTACTAGTCTCAAACCTGGTAATAGTGTGTATTACCATAGGAAGACAATCTGATTAGATTTTGGGGTAAGAAGGTCAAAGGTCATAGAGGTCATTATATGAAATTGCAGATTTTAACATTGTTACATGTATGGCAATGAGTGATTTCAAGTTGGGTGTTTAAGGCTGGTGTTAGTGTTTAATAAACACTAACACCAGCCTAAACACCGAAATGGAAATCAGCTGGTGTTAAGGCTTTGACCTCTGAATATCGTCAACTTCCGGTAGCTAGTGTTATCGATTTTGCAAAATTGTCGTCTGCTGAACCGACCTTTGTGGCTGGTTTTAATATTTTACGTACAAATGTCCTATTCACTAACACTAGCCCCTAGGGATTAAGCAAATGTTGATTTCCAGTTCGGTGTTAGTGTTGTACCCGCACACAGTCAACGCACGAACGACGCCAATTTATTGTCTGACGATCAAATAAAAATATGTGAAACAGGTAATTCATATATTCTTTCGTGTAAAATTAGTTATTTTCTAAGACCAGAGAAATAGGTGTAAATTTATTCTGTACTTTTCATGATATCTTTAGTTTTGATGTACTATTTTTAAATCATCGTCGTAAAATCAAGTATGTGGTGACGTCACGGCTGGTGTTAAGCTATCGATTTTGATATCGGTATCGGGCTCTTAATTTCATCAGCAAATTCTCCGCTCGATTTAAGAGATCTTGACTGCTCTAAACACTAACACTAACACTAACACCAAACTTGAAATCACTCAATGTATCCAGAATGATTTGAGCCATGAACTGGTGATTCACACTAATATTAATTAGTGTGCAACAAAAAAACTGTGATCATTGACTGAGCTAGTCATGTGCCACTTCATACCAACCTAAATCATATTTTCAAGATGTCTTATTATTTATCTCTCACTCCTAAGCCATGTCGGTGTCCGAGCTGCAGTCTTTGTGGAAGGAAGTCTCCTCCCCAGAGGATTTGAAGAGCGCCCCCACAAGCTCTGTAGCATCCATGTTACCTGGCTTGAGTGGTCATCATCGTCATATGATGAATGGTCTGTTAGATGGATCTCACATACATCCAGGATTTCTGCTTGCACACCAAGGCATGATGTAAGAATTACTCATATTGTTTTTTTATTTTTAATATTTTTTGTTGTTTATGTGTGTTCAATTCTCGCTACTGCAACTACTGGGGGGGGGGGGCTAGATGGCTAGATTTCTACAAAGAAGTATATAAAGAGATATAGTGACTGTGAATATAGACTTGTACATTATGAGTACAAGAAGAATTCTTGTCACCTTACATATAGACATTTGTTCAGTGTCATCTTAAATGAACTTAGCAGATACCATATTATGGGAATTGGACTGAATTCTGCTTGTTTTATGCAATTTTATACAATGTTACAAATGATATTCTCACAAGTTTTAGTGATGGTCGAAGATAAATTTACTATGCTATATTTCTGTGACAGGATGCCCCACGAGGACCGATTGGCTAATCCTAATAACCACCCCCTCTATGCCCACGGTATGTGCAAGTGGCCTGGCTGTGAGACGGTGTGTGAGGACTTCCCAGCATTCCTCAAGTAAGTAAGCTCCATCATATCACAACAAGATGGCCTACAAGTGCAGACAATATTGCCCATATTGACCTTCAAAATAACAGGGTTAATTGTCTTATTACTAACTTTATATCATAGACATGTTTGCCTATTTCTTGATTAGTTTATAGATTGAAAAACAGATACCTGAAGTGAAGCAATAGTTTATTTGTTTTTAGTGATATATGAATGTCTAAGTAGGGTAGTATGGCTTCTTTTTCTAGGTCCAATATGTAAAAACAGAATAATACTGTAATTACAATATGTACAAATATTCTCTTTTCAGAAATGTTTGGCTTTATTCTCTTAAATGACCTTTCATTTAAATTAAATTGCTTGCTAGCACATATTTAATTAACCCGTTTTAGTAAGTTTCATTTTGTTTAAACTAAACTTTTAATATAAATGAAATTTGATTTTGATGGGCATATCACTCTTTAATGTCAGGTTGTTATATGCTGAAGAACAAAATAGAGAAGAAGAAGGACGGTTTACCACCAAATACATTAAGAGTACTTTGTTAAATGGACCATGTTTTGTTAACTGGGATCACACAAAAGCTCATAGAGATATCAGTATGACTTGACAGACTATTGCTTGTAACATTGTGAATGTAGATTGATGTACATGCCAGGGTTTGAATTGCATCGGCATCAGGCTGTGACCCAAATTATTAAAAATGACCATTTAAACCTTGTTTTTAGTATTTCACTTGTTGCCTACAACAGAGAGACAGAGTAATTTTTCAGTGTCACCTGTAAGAAAATATGATCGTGGGGGTGTTTTACAAAGCCTTTTTTAATGACAAAAATGACAAAAACAAAAATCAGTAACAAATCTGCTGATAACCAAGCAGAAGCAAGGATTTCACTAGCTTGTAATTAAAGCTGTTATTTGTCACTGATGACAAGTTTTATGGAACACCCCCCTGGTCACAGGAATTACTTTTAATAAAGATGAAGTGGAGTTCTGGCTTGCAATTAAGGCCTTTAAAAAAAAATGTTGTATTGCCCTTTAGGTGCCAAAACATCGGTCGGTCGGTCTGTAATATTTTTTTCCTCCATTTTGGGGCTGATATTTCTCAGTTTTTAATGCATTAATACATATTTTATCTAAAAAAACAGTTTTAAAAAAATATATATATTTTAAAAAGCCGATCGTAAATTTCCCGATTTTTGGGTCGGGTCGCAAAGGGCAATACAACATCTTTTTTTAGGCCTTATGATGTGAAAGGAACTGTCTGTATTGCAGTTTGGAAAGGAGCCTATTTATAACTGATGCATACTGGGAGGTTTTCATATCACCTAAACGAGAAGAACACACATGTATATACTGAACCTTCTCTTGAACATAAAATGACCAATGATCAATGATGATAATAAGGGATGCTTTGGATTTGCAGGCACCTGAGCACGGAGCACGCCCTGGATGACCGTAGCACAGCGCAAGCTAGAGTTCAGATGCAGGTCGTGAATCAGCTTGAGATACAGCTGACCAAGGAGAGAGAGAGGTTAGCTGCTATGATGGCTCATCTACACATGAAGCCTCCTATTGACTCCAAACAAGAAACGCCTAAGGTAACAAACGTTTAACCGTCCGGTATACAACCGTCCATGGCACTATCCGTTTTCAATTGGACGGTTTTGTTTTCCTAAATTAAAAAAATTGAACCGAAAACCGCCCGGTTTTGACTGGCGGTTAAACGGAATTGGAGATATCCGTGATGTCACAACACTAGTAACAAATTGAGCTGTACAGATTTTAAAGATATTTCTTTTTAAAGTATTGTTAAGATATGGCACAGTAAATTGCCTTGATATATTTTTGTGTAAATGAATATCAACTGTGCGCAACAAATGCCCTACGCGTATTCACCGAGCTCTGTGATATAAGATACAGATATATGAAGAGTATTGCACTCCCTGGTCTTAACTCTGTACATCTGAACAAGGCTTCATTCTTCAAATGATATATGTCACATGATACACTCTTTAGATCCACTGAACTAGCTCATGCAACTATCATGTGAATGAACTGTCATTTTAAGGTGAGGTAGAGATAATGAAAGATGACAAACAAAGTGAGATTAACCATAGAGCATGTGATTATTTACAAAAGGTAGAAATGAATCACTTGTACCCTTGCCAATTATTATGAACTTTGAGTTGATGTTGATGTAATAGAATCTTTGTTTTGAGAATATAGATTTGTTTTGTTTTCTAATCTTATAGCTTTCAGAGAGAGTAGGTAAAGGTATTCACGAGTATTCAAAAGACTGAAACAAAATCTGTCTTTCAAAAGTGTAAGATTCTGTGTAATGGAATAGAAATTTATTCAACTTCGCTTTCATGCAAATGCAACGAGACAAGAAGATAGTGCTTACACTATCATCTTGTTTCGATTTTTGTTATGATTATGAAAGGAAAATACAAACAGCCTTTACCTCATCCTGGTTGCTAAACCATTGTTAATCATGGTTATGCATGCACTGTTGATATACATCTTTCTTTTGTGTTTGAAGAGAGAGATAAATATTATTGGTTTCTAAGGAAATACAATCAGGAAGGGAGGGCATTGGAGGGTTTTGTTTAGCTAAACATGTCTCAGTTTACAGAGGAATCATTATGAACATATGGAGCGAGAGATACAGGATATTATGGTGCCTGCTATTTTTATGTCCTACACATTCTGTTCTGAAATGTTGAACATATTCATGAGATACATACACAGAGCTGCCAACTAGTACGGATTTCCCGTAATTGGTACGGAAATTAACGACCATTACGGAATGTTGTCTCAAATTACGGATTTTAATTTTTTTTTTTTTTTTTTTTTTTTTTTTAAATAAATTAAATATGATTTATCGTAGCGAGTGCTGTGAATAGAAGCCATTTTTATGCCTCCGTTACGAAGTAGCCGGAGGCATTATGTTTTTGGGTTGTCCGTCCGTCCGTACGTACGTACGTACGTCCGTACGTACGTACGTACGTCCGTACGTACGTACGTACGTCCGTACGTCCCGTTCTCGTGATCGCGTTATCTAAAGAACCTATTGATGGATTCCTGCCAAACTTTGGTCATGTATGTATCTTACAGAGCCGGTGAACTGATTAGATTTTGGGGTCACGAGGTCAAAGGTCAAAGGTCACAGGGCTCATTATGTATGCAAAAACACCTCGTGATCGCGTTATCTGAAGAACCGATTGATGGATTCCTGCCAAACTTTGGTCATGTATTTATCTTACAGAGCCGATGAACTGATTAGATTTTGGGGTCACAAAGTCAAAGGTCAAAGGTCACAGGGCTCATTATGTATGCAAAAATAGCTTGTGATCGCGTTATCTAAAGAACCGATTGATGGATTCCTGCCAAACTTAGGTCATGTATGTTACTTGCAGAACCGATGAACTGATTAGATTTTGGGGTCATGAGGTCAAGGTCAAAGGTCATGCGGCTCATTATGTATGCAAAAACAGCTTGTGATCGCATTATCATTAGAACAGATTGATGGATTCCTGCCAAACTTAGATCAGGTATGTATCTTGCAGAGCCAATGAACTGAGTCGATTCTTGGGTCATGAGGTCATAGGTCAAAGGTCATGGGCTCATTATGTATGCAAAAATAGCTTGTGAACGCATTCTCATTAGAACTGACAGATGGATTACTATTTAACTCTGGACATCTTGCAGAGCCAATGAACTGAGTGGATTTTAGAGTCATGAGGTCAAAGATCAAAGGGTCATATATGTACATGAGAAATTGCTTGTAATCACGATATTCTGAGAACCTGTTAATGGATTACAATTGAACTTGAATTTGAAAAAATTCTTCTGTTTTGGTTTGTAAAATTGCTCTATGACGGAGGCATCATTTCGACTGCGCGCAGTTGAAGTTCCATCTAGTTCATGATAAACTGTGTTGTGATGACCTGAAATTCAATATTTAACATCTTTGTGTGTGTAAAATTTCAGATAATCATGCGTCCGCGCAGTGTTGGCGTGCCGTTTTTTTAGATTCATAGCGCCGCATAAGAAATTACTGATTTATACCCCAAATTACTGATTTTGAGCCTTGTGATTACTGATTTTCTGTTCTGGAGGTTGGCAGCTCTGCATACATGTAGTAATACTATTCTTATCGTCTGTTAAAAGCCAGGAGAGATTTAACACCCTTCTGGCTGCAAACAAACATTATGTTAATGGTTGTTACACAATCATTTCTGTTTGCATATCTTGCATGTATAAATAGCAGAGGTTTAATAGGAGAAATATATGAATAATGAAGGAATTGGTTTCATTTCATTCCATACTCTTTTGTTATTTTCTCATTGCCTCTCTAGTCTGTCCAGTCATCTCCTTCATTGTCCAAGCCTGTGTCTGTGGTCCAGCACACGGCTCCCTCACTACCCATGGTGCCCTCCAGTACACCTCCTGTGCCCATCACCTCCATCGCCTCTGCCCCCTACCATGTCTCCCTAGCTGGTGGTACCCCTAAGATCCCACCCCTCATCCCAGTCTCTACTCAGGCTGCTGTCCAGTCTCTTATGAGCCAGGCTCTGCGTAGTCCCCTTCATATCAAACAACAGCAGCAACATTTCCAGTTACATCCTGTTAACAACCAATCACACAAGCTTACTTCACATCATGTGACACCTGGCGGTCCAATCAGGAGGCGGAACAGTGAGAAGTATGGCTTGTCACTTAGTACAGGTAAAGATCTAGTCCAATTGTTACATTTTACTTTGACCCTTGTTCAACCATATTTTGGTATATAATTGTAAAGTTTTTTTAATTTAAAGATTTCAGTAAATGAGTATACAAAATATTTTTGAAAAAAGTTTCACTTTTTATAGGTAGTAGATTAATGTTATGAAATAAGCATTATTCTGTTTATTTTTTTATTCTCGTTCATAGCAGAAATTCATCACAACTCAGACTTCTACAAAAATACGGATGTGAGGCCGCCATTTACGTATGCTGCCCTCATCAGGCAAGGCATTATCGATGCACCTGACCGACAATTAACGCTGAATGAGATCTATAATTGGTTCACAAGAACATTTGCATACTTCAGAAGAAATGCTGCCACATGGAAGGTGTGTAACATTTAGAATAGTGTCTAGCTTTGGTTAGCTTTAAAGGTCATATTGAAGCTTTGGTTAGGTTCAAAGGTCATATTGGCATATTGAGTTTTAAAGGGAGCAATTAAGTCTGTTAGTCAGGATATTTGAGCATAAATGATTGCTATCTAGAATCTGCATTAATATTGTGTTTCACTGCTTCAAGAGCTGGATAATATTTCCTTAAAATACAGAAAGAAAGCAACAAAAAATTGCAAAGTACCATCTTTTCCCCAAAATGATGTCCTATAGCGCTGGTGGCAATCAGTATGATGCTACCTTGTAGATGAAAAGGCAACACAATGAACAGATCCTGAATGGTCAACCTACATGTAGGTGACAAGGGATTACAAATCTGTTATTTAAATCTTAATGGCTGAGAAGGCTGAATACAAATTGATCCATTGAAGGTGTATGTTCATAAAGGGGGAGTTATCAGGGATTATCTACACCAATGTATGTATAGAAATAGGTCAGCATATACTCATTCATGTACTTAGTGTTCCTGGCTGAACAAAGTGAGTTACTATCAATGGACCAACCTCTCTTTGTATAGACTAAGACAACAGTCACATTTTCAGAGAGAGATGCAAGCATTTATGAATGCATCTTGCTTGTAAAATATATTGTCTGTTATGCGAGAGAAGCATGATAATTTGTATTTTCCATAATCAATCCATGTGGTGAGCTTGTCAGATTTACCAACAATAGTCTCAATAAAATTGATAGTGATAGATTCTGTACAGTTATGTTGTAAGGGATATCAGACCTGTCAAATGGACCATGGAATGGAAATTGTAAATGTCCTGAACTAAAAATTTATGTTTTAGGGTTTTTAATCATTCAGTTACATTTTTGTGAGCAAATTTGGAACTGATCTATTATAATTTCATCTCATACAAATTTCTAATTGGTATCGCTTGATAATCTAGCAGTATACATGCTGACACAAATGTATGTTGAATGTTAAATTTCAGGTGGCATTCTTAGAATAACAACAACGGCCTACATTTGGTCAAGTGATATACATGTATTTGATTGACATGCACACATGCTCAACTTAATTGCAAACAATCAATTTAACTGTTATGAATGTTATTGTTGTTTATATTCAGAATGCTGTACGGCACAACCTCAGCCTTCACAAGTGTTTTGTACGTGTTGAGAATGTGAAGGGTGCAGTATGGACGGTAGATGAGATTGAATTCATGAAGAGAAGACCTCAGAGAATGGGAAGGTGAGTTGCATTATACTGCTCTAACTCATCTACTATCAATCATGAAGATAGCATCATCTTGGAGTGCCTGGATACACTAACAATTCTTTCATGGTGTACAAATTGGCACAGATTTCAATACTTTTCAAAATAAAGACATTCATGAATAGTCT
This sequence comes from Strongylocentrotus droebachiensis, assembly GCA_035222895.1. NCBI lineage: Eukaryota > Metazoa > Echinodermata > Echinoidea > Camarodonta > Strongylocentrotidae > Strongylocentrotus > Strongylocentrotus droebachiensis. Next base: position 45,285 of record JAVYIG010005301.1, on the reverse strand, counting down.
GAATGCTTAGATTTTCCATATTGCTGGACTGAATTATTGGAACACGTTAGCTGTAGATCGACATGTTTTGAGATAGTGTTTGGTAAGAAGTTTATACAGGGATTAAGTTTTCTGAACCTGTTAGGTTGGAATTAAACATCTTCCTTTGATTACTCTTTTCTTTCTTTTCTTTTTCTTAAAATTTTGTACTCCATATGTATCTTTTCTTTGCCTCATATAAAAAAGTGATAAGATTTAAACTTTTTTATTTTGCTGCATGCCTATAAGAAAGGAACTTGTGTTATAACCTAATATTGTATGACATTGCATGGAAGATTCATTACAAGCCTACTCATTGTTAATTAATGCATGATTTTGTACCAAAAAGTAGCATGCTATATGGATACTAACTGATATTCTTTTGTAACACTTGAAATTTAGATATGAAGGCTCTCTACTGATTATTAATTGGTCTACCTACTCTTAAATGTTAATTCCTTTTGTGTTTGTCCTTTAATGCAATTTATAATTTTCTGTATGTGATTTATTTTTCTTTTATTGTTCAACAAATGCAACTACATGTGTTTGTAGTAAAATAATTAAAGAGAACTGAGAGCACTTTGTACCATATCCATGCATGCACCCTTGTAAAATCACTGATATGATAGTTTGGATTGAAAGTAGCCCTTGAAGATATTTTTCCCTTTAGAAAGTAAACAGAGAGGGGGTAGCACCCCTCTCTGTTTTAACCTCTACAAAATTGGCTCTTGCAGTTGCTTAATCTATACATATAATGTAGTACGAATATAATGTACTGTTGTACAAGATGTGATAACATCATGACCTTCTCAAGTCTTTGTTCCGTGTCATGTTTGAACAGGACCTTGTTATTACTGGAATGAAAGAAGATAAACATTATTTATACGTTTGTTTCCGGAATTGGCATTTTAAAATCAACTTTTTTTTTCCAAGCACACCATACAGAATTTGCAGCCGTTTTCCTCCAAAGTTCCTGAATAATTATGATTGACTCATTCTTGTTGTTCTTGCATGTAAAGCTAGTCAATTAATTGTATCTGTTTTGCTTGCTTATTGTTTTTGCTCTCTGTTCAAATTTTGCAGAGCCTGCCTGCTTTAAAACCTCTCACTATTATTATCAGCTGCATGTTTAATTTGCATGAGCTTTATAAAATAACCTGCTGACAGACCGTCATTATCTTCCTACAGTCTGAACACACCTCCGTCGACACCCAACACACCCACCACACCCATCAGCAAGTCAGTTGATATGCTACCCACGGAGGATATGCCACTCAATCTAGAAACACACATGCATGTAAGTAGTAGTCCTGACAGACCTTAATACATATCATCTAGTTAGAGCCAGAAGGGAATTAACTGGTTTCATTTTGCACAGAGGTAATGCCCTTCTGGTTCCCAACAGCAGACAACTTGTGGTTTCACCATAATAGCACCTGTCCGTATAAATCAGATGTTAGATATTGAGTCCATATAGGTAGTGTATGTAGTTATCACCAGAATGTAATATCCCCTGCCAAATTTGTTCAAAATAGACGATACCATAATCATTTCAGTTGCCACTGCATTAAAAAAAAGTTTAGGAAGCAATATATTTGTTTAGAAAAAAACACTCGGTCATTTGACACATGTAATATGGACACTGTGTGAATATTATACAAGTAATTATATAAATGTACAATCATAACATTGGTATATCCAGTCCAGTACGATGTTAGGCAATGGTGTCTTGATAGTTTCTAAGGCAGTAATGGCTTGAGGCATAGCAGCTTTAAATTAAATTAACTATTCTTTGATGATATGATGCTTTCCTTACAGCCCATGGGTGGGAGCTTGCCGTTGTTAAGCGAAGCAGCAGCAGCAGCTGCAGATCATGCAATCCAAGTGTTGGACAACGAAGAAGATGACCTCGATGGAGATGAGTATCCTGGAGATCCCAGAGGTCGTTACCCTGGTGATGAACGTGATTCCTATCCTGAAGAAGAAAGGGAGCGATACTTGTTAGAGGTAGAAGATAGAGGAGAGTATCCCGGTGGAGAGCGGGGTGGTGACCCCTTCCCTGATGATGATAGAGACTCGTACCCACAGTGTGGAAGTGCGCCCCACCCTGACACCTGTAGGGATGTATACCCTCCTGGCAGGGAACGATCCCCTGGGGATGCAGTGAGCGAGGGGGAGCTGCACTACCGGGTGGAGCAACGGGAGCGATTCGCCAGTGAGGAAAGCGAGCGCTTCATGGCCGAAGAGCGGTTTAGGAGGGCAGCAGTGGAAGAACGATATGCAAGAGATGGAGAGGAAGAAGCTGCAGCTCTTGAGAGGGAAGAGAGAGAGACTTATCCTCGGGGATTGAGGGAGGAGGAGGAGGAGGAGGAGGATATTGGTGAAGTAGAGGAGAGAGTAAGGAATGCAGCTATTGGTGATGAGCTGGTAGAGGAGGAGGATGAGATGGAGGATGAAAGAGACTCACGTGAGGAAGCAAATCATGCTATTGCAGATCTGTGAGTACCACTTTCTTAGTGCATAGCATTTAGGCAGTTTGAACTTGTATCATTTAAATGGTTTGCTCATTTTAAAATGGACTAATACCCCTTACATAGTGGCCTGATTTTCATCGGATATGTCCGAACGCATCCAATGAAACGGCCACTATGAATGGTACAGAGGAGGAATAGGCATGAAATTCTCCTGATCAAGAGCAGGAGAATTTCTCTTTTAATCGGTGTGACTCTGATGAAACGGCCACTATGATTGGGTTTGGGAAAAATATGAGAGAAAAACACTGATGAAAATGGTAAATGGTCGTTATCTTGTTCCGGCTAAAGGCTAGTGTACGTGCGCTCTTTTGAAACCGGGCTAGCACCGAGCTGTAAAGTCTGTAGTAAAGGAAATAGTAGCAACCACCGTAGATCCATGATTGTGTTCCACCACCAGCGCGATATGAATCTAGCTGCATTGTTATATTGCATTGTAAAATTGTGGATAACTAGCTGCGCACTGCGAGTGAATTTCATCGGCAGTATGAATGGCACATGCAGCAAAGTGGGGGTTTCACCTTTGTGTTACATAAGGCAAATTCTATCAGTTATTTTATTGGTGCGACTCCGATAGAAGGACTATGAAAGAGGAATTAGAAGTTTCTCCCAAAATTGATGCATGCAAACTTTTGGGTTGTTAGATGACTTTCCTATCGTTTATTTGACTACTCTAAAACGATAAATTTCTGGCCACAAGTTCAATCAAACATGTGTATAATTTTGAAATGATGTGCTTGTACATGACCTATCAAAGGATAATTTCTAAGATACATATTTCTGTTCTTCTTTTCTTCCCTTCCAACCATCTCCTGTTTAGCATTGAACACCAGAGTGCAGCAAACCGTCGCAAGGTTGGGCAGCTAACGATGGAGCAATTGAAACGTATGATGCATCACAACCCTATGATGATGATTCCAGTACCAACCAATGGGCAATCAGAACATCACTCAGAACCATCCCTAGAGGGACCCAGCCAGGGGGTCATGTAAGGAAGGATGGGTCCCATCATTCACTCTAGCTCAGTTCGCCTTCGCTCGCTTCTTTGGTTTACAGGGACCTACATGTACATGGATCTTGGGAATCTTTGGGAATCCTATCTAGGGAGAAACCAAGGTGGTGGAGATACCTGGAAAATGAAATAAAAAAAATATTGAAATTCAAAATATCTTGAGTAGGTAGTAGTTCTTTATCCATTGGTGATTCTACTGAATGTTATACCTGCTGCTCTGTTGAATACCTTACAAGCCATTAGTTTTGCAAGGGTTTTATTTTCACTAAATTTAAGGGTCGCAGAATTAACAACTCTTCGAAATGACCGATAATGCATTTGTGAGCATGTATAGCAAGTAGCCTGTGTTATTACAAAGATATTACCTCTGCCTGGGTGTCCCTGTGATTGTCTCAAATATTGGCTTATAGTTTACAGTTAACTTTGCCATGTAAGGATGCGCATCGTGGAATGTGATGAACTACTCTGTTACTTTGAAATGGAATTGTCATTCCTTCTCACGATTTGAGCAAGAACACTGGCAATTTCCGTGGCTGAAAGAAAAGAAGCAACCTCATGTGTTCATACATATGAATGAAAATGTTATAATCCTAGTCTTGAATAATCAAATGATATAATTTGGTGTATCATTAGAAGCTCTCAGAGGGGATGTGGTTTAAATTAGTCATGTACATACATACATGTAGATCAAGTTGCAAGGGAAGAAATGATGACGTCTTCGATGTACACAAAGCATAGAAAACATAAACATTTTTATTATTTTGTATTGATTTATTTTTTATTTTTTATAATGACATTTAATGTATGTAAAATGAAATATGCAGATTACATGGTGGTTATTCTGTAGAGTGATATGAAATGAGTTTCCTCTCCTCTAGTCTCGTTCAGATAAGTTGTGATAAACCACAGCATTTTTTATATGATGGCGTAAATGTAAATACGCCTTCCATTTCTGTAACATTTCTTAACACACAGAGCTAAGTGCATATAAGCATGTAGTTCACAGTTAGCATTCATTTACACATTTAAAAAGAAAACACTGTGTTTACCGCTGCATATGTGAAGGAACCTGTATAATCCCTTTAGGCTGTTAACATGTGGTAAGGGAGTGTGAATGAACTTGCCAAAGTACATTGAATGAATGTCTCCAGTTTATTTATTCTTAATATGACAATCCATCCACTGTGGAGTGGCTAGTAAAGGCAATGTTTACACCAGCAATTTAATCAAGACCCAGGAGTACATCTTTAATTTTTCCATTGGTGTAAAATGCTCCTTATTGAACTCCAGTGGTATTATTTTTTTCAAAACCTTTAAACCTTTTAGAAACCAATCAGAAACATCTTTACAGTTTAGACATGATTTGTACGTAACGTAGGCATGCCTGTTATGCCGTCACTCCACAGGAAATGATAAGTACTATATGTAAACTATCAGTCAATGATACGAATAATTATGGTAGGTAAGAGTCCAGTTTGAAAAAGAAGAGTACATCTATGAGTACTGGCTTCATGGAAAGCCTGGCAGATGATAAGAATTGTAATTAATGTGTTATGTATGGAGTGCTGAGAAGTGGGAACATTCAAGCTCAATCAAGATACTTTTACTATTTATTTCATATATTTGATGAAATGCTGTTGTATATTTTTTTTCTCTGTTTAGAACTGCCAATCATGTGTTTGATACCCATCATTGATATCATCCTTCAAACTCATGTACATGTATGCATATGTATAGCATGAGATCCTCTCTCTGCAAACAGAGTGTGAGTCTTTTTACTTATGCGTACCTATTGATTAGTTTTTATTTTATCACCAGTGTCACAAATTAGAAATGTGCCATTTTAACGTAAAGTCTGATTAAGTAGACTACTAACTTTTCTTCTACTTCTTTTTTTAAAATGGGATGCAAGTACCATTCCAGCCTTGCATACGATATATTTGCAAATATGTAATCAATACAATATTACAAAAAGATAATATAACTTCCAATACTGTACAGTCACTATTTCAAGATTGTGTGGAAAGTTCTAAATCAAGATTTTCTCATTTTCGTCAAAGAATTACTAGATGTTATGTAGCTATTATCTTTCTTAGTAAAAAAAAAGAAGGTAATCCTGATTCCTGAAGCATGGTATCAAAAGTGGTTCATAATATATAATATGTTATTGTATTCCTGAAAATACGACCGCAGTTTTTCAAAAATCTCATTTAGAGCAACTCATGTGTGTCTTATCTTGCCCCTTGAAGGCTGACATCGCCCGCTATTGGAAGAAGTGCATGTATAAATCATGTTTGGCCCAAAAATATAATGCTCTTGTAACCCATCCCACATATTTTACATGAATGATGGTTCATATAGACCCCAGTATGGATTGCTCCCTCTAAATTGTCAATGTCCTATAAATGACATTTTCATGTCGTTGTCTCTCATTATTTTGCACGTTAGTACATGTGTATATGTTTCCTCTCTGTCATGTCAATCAAAATGTCACCTGAGGAAGGCCACATTTGTAGTTCCAGGAAACATCAATATAGGATATTATTGACACTGAGGTAGGATTGTGATCAACTATTAATTGCTAAGGGAGTTAATTGTCCAGGAACGTTTTCCAGCGAACACTATAAAACTTCAGTGTTGAGTCATTTGCAATCCATTTATTTTGCGGCATGAACCACTCGCAAAATTTGTGATCATTTGATGCTTGAGATTATGTTTGGTTTTATATAGGTGTAGACATGAGACGATTGTGAAGACATTAGAACTGCCATCTAGAAAACAAAGTGTGAAGAAGGCTTTCAGATGTGTACCGGTACTTTGTTTAAATATGCAGAATACTCTTTTATCAGCTAGTATCTTTTGAGTAGTGTGTTGAATATAAACCTGATGCTTTCCAGTTTCATCTTATAGGGTTGTAAATGAATCAAATAGTGGTATGTGATGATGATTACAATAAGAATGCTGCGTTGTGTGTAATATGATTTAGGTTTATTGATTACATGAGATGATTTGTATTGTATTGTTGGAGATGGCTTCCAGCATTGTTTCTTTTTTCTTCTAAGATTTTTTCAGATTTCCTTTGAATTGCTTTCAAAGAGAAAATGGGAAGACAGAAAGAGAAGTAAATTGCATTGATTGATAGATCAGGTGGATTATGCTGTCGATAAGGCACAGAAACACCCAACAAGGAGAAGTGTCGTTTAATTGTGAGATTTATTTTTATTTGACAATTCATGTACAACCAAAAAGATTATGAAGAATGATGAATTAGAATATAGATTATTATGTAGATATTATATTTTTGTATTCCCTGCACTTGTTTAAGCATCTTCATTGAAAGAACTACAAACTTGAGAATCGTATAGATATGCGCAATTTCTGTTCCAAGCGAGAGGGAGACATAGAAATGGCACCAGAAAGAAAGAGTTTGTATAAGAGGATATTTGGTACATTGATATTAAACTTGTCCTTTGTCCTCCCTCTAACAAAGATACATGGGGTCATGTAGATGATAGGGCCATGATGTGTTACATCTAGTTAACAGTTTTATGCAGGTTTTATAAACCAAACCTCATCCTGCTCATCTCTATATTAACGATGGTTACAGCTTAATACTAGAGACTTTATTCTCATGATTTTTATCAAGTGTCAAATCTGCAGGTTTGTTTTAATGTAGTGAATAATTCATGTCTAAATATTTTACACTGCTACATGATTTGTAGACCAGTTATGCTGCACAATTATGATATTTGTAGTCCCGTTGTGAACATAAGTAGTATGTAGATCTTGCCAAAGTCCTTTATCTCTCCTCGTTTAAATGTGAGTTTTTTAATCTATTTCCATACTGGAAGTTCTATAATTGCTAGATTTGTTTTCTCTCCACATAGTAGTAGTTACCCCGCCACTTGTGTAAATATTTCTTTGAGTGGAAATGAAAGGAGCCGATATGCAAAACATTGAAAAAAATTCAAAGCATATGCAATTTAAATTGCAGGGGAGGGGGGGGGGGGGGTATTTGTGAAATGTTATGAATTGGCCTTGTTCTCAAATAATGTTATCATCATGAAAGAAACATACGTTAGATTGCTTAATCCTGTTATGGTAGATAGAAATGCCATATATATACAGCATGGGGTCCATTGTGTGTCTATAGAAACAGTGTAGGTAGTTTATTCCAAGTAAATTTACACCTCAATTGTTTGTTTTGCCTTGATGTATAAAATATACCAAGTTAATAATTTAAGGTTGCTACAGTTACCTTATTGTATAGGAATATAATACACATTTTGTGATTATTTGCCCATCTCACTCGCAATGTTATTACAATTTGTTGTTTAATGAATGTGTAAATGTGACCTTACTGTTCAAAATCACCAGTAAGTTGCTAATCTGATTTCCTTGAATAGATTATCATTATGGTATGTTACTGATTGCCCTCAGTGTTACATTCATATTGCGTTAAAATGTTTGGAGCCAGAAGGGCATTAACTGCTTCAACACAGAGTTAATACCCTTCTGGCTCTGAACAGGTGATTAGTTCTTACTCTCCAGTCTCCCTTTTGTACTCACATTTATATACTACGCTGTGTTTCAGCTTGGTATAAGATGGTTGTAGGAAAGGAAACTGGACTGAAGTCTAAGTTTACTTATTGCTATTGTCTTCTCATCAGGTTTAAATGAATGCTAAAATATGGGCCTAAGTATTTTATGCCATTTTAATGATTATTATTTCTTAGTTCCAAAAAGACAATCACTCCTAACTTATTGGTGATTTTGAGAAGACAGTCACACATATCCTACAGAGTTTAGTTCGACTCACTAAATGAATTGCTCAAATAATGAATGTTGTGCAGGTGATTGTTTGTAAACGTTGTCTTTTCTGTTAAATTGTACTAATTTCAATTGTTTCTGTCTTAGAATCTTTTATGTCATTCCCTTACACTATCTTAGTCCAGGTACCTGTTAACATTTTTTTTAATGATAATTTGATTGAACTCCCATATTTTCACTGTATCCCTCTGTTTTTCTCTCATTTTCTTTTATCTTTAATGAAATCTTTTCAATATAAACCTGCCATGTTTTCCTTATGTATATTTTTTAAATTACTAACCTGAAAGAAACAAGGAAACTTGTTTTCTGTGATTAGAACTAACCTAACTTATGTCCATTCCATTATTGTGCAATTGTGTGGCATGTTAAGTGTATTGACTAACCTACATGCTCAGCATGCAGATATGTGCTTTCGGACAGGAAGCTATATTTGGAATCTTTTGTATGTAGAACCCCCATAGTTTGGTCCTGGTCTATGTCATTCCAGTTCTATTTATGAATATTGTACTCTTTGCAATGTACATCAAAAGTGAATCAATCTTTCGTTGAATATACATGTATTATGTAAGAATAGATAGAGTGATGTCATTTGTGTATATTTTTCCTTTTTTTGTTTGTTTTTTGTATAATATGTTGAAGATACCAAAGAGAGCCCTTACTGTAAAAGTTTAAGCTTTTTAAATTGTGATTTTGAGAGTTTCTTTCAAAGAAGACAAACAAAAACACATAAACAGAGCCTATCCCTTGAAGGAAATACATTGGGCCTTGAGAGATTTGTAAATGCTTCCAAAATGCCTTCTAATATTAGCACTAAAGAAGTAAATTCTTAATTTAAGAATCACCCTTTCTATGAGCATTTCTATTAACGGGGAGAACAAATCCCTTGTGTTTATACAAAAGCTGTATATATGCCGATCAGTGAGAAAATCAAACATAAATATAAGAATTGCACTGTGACCAATGATTAAAGAATCATCTTAATTATTGCACACAAATGTGGTCTTATTTTAAGCTTTTTCTTATGTCTCAATTTATTTTTCTTTGTACAAATATTTAGTAAAAAGGCCAGGTTTCTAGTGCAGTAGCAGTCTTAAAATACATTGATAATCATTAGTTAACTTCTGTTGTATTGCTTGTTTTTGTGGTTGCAGAAATTAGTAATTTTGTGAGAAATTGTATGCTAGTCAATCTACTTGGATAAATCTTTTATAGAAAGAACCCAATTATTACATGGTAATGAATTTTGAACTTTCCTGATATGCATGTAATGTATGAATTGACATAGCAAGACAATGCTGCATGTTGAGAGTTTCTATCCGAGTTAAACTTATCATATGATGTGCATTTCAGGTGCTAAATGTATATGATTCAAACTAGCATGCTCAAACTTAGAATACATGTTGATATATATCATAACGTTCTTGCATTTGTTGCAGGTTTGTTGAAATGTATACAAATTTCTACCTAATGTCATGCCAATCTGGGGAAAAACTTGGTGTGTACCAAAGTATCACATGTTAATTGAGCAACACCAAATGAAATACAACATGCAGTAGATTGTACAAAGCTTTTAAGACAAAATGCTCTTCTTCGTTGATGAAAATCTTTAGGACAAATTTTCATTCTACTTTGTTGCGTAGTGTAAAAACAAAAGCCTTCCAAAGAGTAGATGTTTAGTGTTGAGAATGATTTTACACATACAAATAATTTATAGTGATGGCCGACGAGATATTTAAAGAAGCTGTGAATATAGCTAGGAGATGGTTTTGGGCATGAAAGTGTGGATCACAGATATTATGTCCTTATTGTACCTGATCCTCCTCGTATTAATGTCAAGTTGGTTACACCTGATTTCTTATAAAAAAAAGAAATGATTGAATCATGAAAATATGTGTAAGTTGATGGCTCTTTTGTTATACGTTGTATTCGCCAGAATTAGTCGAGTAAAAGAGGGAGTGAGAGGAGACAATGTACGTTATACATTTATATGTAGTATTTACTGCCCCCCCCCCCCCCCCCCCCTGGAAAACAAAATTATGACAAGCCAAATCTTCAGCTGGTTATGGATCTAAAATTGAAAAAGGGGCAAGGCTGGTAGTGCCCTCAGATACCACCATCGTCTAAATCCACCAGTGACTCTTGCTCCAAGTTTGTAGGTTGCAGATTTGTTGGTGTTTTTTTTTTTTGGGGGGGGGGGGTAGATGTTTAACCAACATCTGCTATTTCCACACTAATGCTTTGTCAAAATACACTCCAAATTTTCCTTGAATTATGACTTTCATGAATGACTAATTTACATATGAAAGGAAATGATTCAATTTCCTCCTCTAGGTTAGGTCTAATAGGTGCTTGTTAAAAAAATACTGTATTTGTAGTTAGCCATTAATATTCATGTACTTTAGAAGGTAGAGGTAGATACAGTAGTTAATCCAAAATATGATACAGTCCTAACTAATTTCATCCAAAAAAGCGAAATTAAGACAGCGAAGAGTTATATAAGAAGTTCAGACAGTGATAAACTAACCTGGCTATTTAAGCCTTGTTCATATATGAAATGGTTAACCGCCAAGGCAAAATGGAAATAGTGTGTATCACATTTTGGAATCTAAACGAGTACATCTTTTGATCAACACAGCTAATTTAACCCATCCCCTCCCCACTTGGCATTAATTTACACACACTTGATACTTGAATCATTTCCTTTCATGTGTAAATCAGTCATTCATGAAAGTCATAATTCAAGGAAAATTTGGAGTGTATTTTGGCAAAGCAATAAAGTTGTACATTTTTTTAGTTGGATCATTTGAACATTATAGCTTTGAAAATGGGCACAAAAAGTACTAGTATTTCTATGTGGTTGTGTGTGTGTGGGGGGGGGGGGGGGGGCTTACATGTATTTCAGAGAACTCTGACGTGTTTATCCAAACATCCTTTTATTGAACTTACGACCTCCCTGCATGAGGGCAGGATTGAGTCATTCTGACCAGAATGAAATTAATAAATGAGTCATTGAACTTCCTTGTGAAGTCTAGCAGAGATAAAGCAACGATGTGCACAGAAGCCTCTGTGTGTGTGTGTTTGTGGTTCTTCCTCACCAATGAAGCCATCACTACTTGTACATACATGGATCTATTACATGTTGGGTTAACACCAAGACTGGCACTCCTAGAATCATGCAAGAGTAGTAGTAAGCAAATAATTACCGTTGGTGAAGGTGATGGAACAAACTATCACTTCCGAGGCGATCTGGATGTAGCTAAGCGTATACATTCTGATCGACGAGGAAGTGATAGTTTGCCATCGCCTGAAACCAAAAGGTGATTATTTGCTTTATATTCCACATCTAAAACAATTTAACTACAAAAAGAAAAGGACGTGTATGCATTAACATAAAAGACACCTAGGCTCAAATTCACACCAAAATTTTTTAAGTTTAACCCAACCCCTTGAGGGTACGGTGCGCGCATGTGTTTTCTTTAATTGCGCTCAATGGTAATGCGCGCTTAATTACGCCTGTTTTAGTGCGCTTTTGGAAAATCTTCAGTGAAAGTGCGTTGCCCTGTGTAGATAGTACCTCTATCTTCAGTGAAAGTGCGTTGCACTGTGTAGATAGTAGTACTATCTACACAGTGTAACGAACTTTTTGCTTCTCCCATCAATAATGGGCGAACTATCTTTCATCACGTGATTTACTTTTGACCAATCGTTGAGCATGATTATTAGTATGTGGAATATAAAATAAACTATCCACTTTAATACACTTATAAGGAGCATCTAAAAAATGACCATATATGCTAATTGACCTTATATCTGAGCCTATGAAACTGTCATTTAGGCTAGGCTTAAATAGATTTATCAAACGGTTATAGAATGTTGGCCATTGAATTGGCATCCCGGCGACTTTGCGATTCTTGCCTTTATGATCAGGTTTGTTGCTTAATTCTATACTTAATTTTGCTTAATTGTAGACCCATCACCAAAATAATTTGTGAAATTATATCCAATGCACTTGCAAACACCTATCACTTGTACAATAAGATAGTAGCATCATCCACTCAGTATCTTACACTTCAAGTGACCATTTGTCAATCAACTTTCACAAGTTTGTATTAAAATCAGTTTAATATTGAAACTACCCTGTGCATGTCTATGAAGCTGCTTTTTAGACCATGTCTGTGCCATCAGCAGGAAGCCTGGCCCAAGAGAGTTGAGCAACATGTTTGGAACAAAACTGGTTACTTTGTTCTTCCTGATTTAGAAACAATTAACCTCATTGTAAAGTTTATTTCCATGGAATACATCTCATGACCAATTTGAAGCATTGTTAATATATCTCTTGGAAAGCTCATTGTTATTGTCAAAAATCTTAATGGCACAGAAGGGATTAAAGATAAAGTTGAGTTCGTGATGCGATTGCATTGTGAAAGAAAAGGTGTGGAATGGTTCAGAAAAAGTTGATCAAGTAGCATGGAGTCATCAAAATCATAATAAATTTGGCACAGTCTTGGTAAAGTAACAAGCACTGTACACAGAAAGATGTATATGGGACTACACAAATGGTGTCGGGGGCTACTAACCTTGATTTCCTAATCTTTCTATGCTCATTACTCAGCCAGTATACATTTTCCATCAAAATTGTTTGGCAAATTACATTTATTTGTAATCTTTAATCTTTAAGTACTTACACATGTGATACATCTTGTCAAACAGCAAATTAAAAAACACAAATACACACTTCATGCCGAAGGGGTTATAAATGAGGATTTGAACATGGAATTAGATTCTTCAAGTATGACCATGTGGTCAATTTATTTATGCATATTTTCAGACAGACACACATTCAATTTCAATGTTCCACAGATTGTGCAGAGGGTTCATATTCACTACCATCTCCACTGCAAGTTACACAACAATTACACGGTTAACATTACAATCAAAATCTCAAAATGTGTTCAACTTGGTTAAAACACTTATTCACTTATTCATTTTGGATCAACTAGCATTTCATGGGTAGAAGCAGATTCGTGCACAGCAATGCAAAGTTGTGGCAATTTTAGTCAAAATTACATCACTCTTCTGGGGTCTTGATATCATACTCACTACAAAAATAAACATTCTCTTTCTAGGATATTCTACAATAAAACGGGACCACCAACTTGTATTCTTTTAGTTCTTATCATAAGTTATTTTCATTTTTGTCCAATCTATCTATTATTAAGATGTGATTGTTTGTATTAATCACTTATTCTTGTATTACTTTTATCAAACCTCTATGAGCACACGATCAATGCAAATAAAAAGTGGCCAAACGAATACAAGTTGCAATTCCCCATAATGCTGCATCATAACAATTTTCACAAAACTTCATGAAAATTTAACGTTTATTCACCATATAGAATGTCTCACAATATGCATAAATATGTTAAATATAAACCTTGTCTCCATTTGTATTAAGTATAACCATCCAATTACACTAGGATGATAACACAAAATAGCTTTATTCAGTCCTACTACCCATGATATACAAGTAATACATATATATTATTTTTTTCCTTTTGCTTTTTATCAGTGTCATCATTTTTAAAATCTTCTCCTCTTTCTTACACTTCTCTTTTTAAAAGACAACTGTAGGGCAGTCAGTGTACCATATGATATTAGTATTTTATTGTTTTTGCTTTACATTTTCTTTGATTGTTTGTTTAAATATAGAATAAGGAAGTTTTGCTTTCAATAATCAGTAAACTCACGATATGAAATAGGAGAAGAAAAACATCAGTGTTTGTGTTAAATTAAATAGAAGTATGCATCCTTTAAATATATGTATCAGGTAAATATGTTTCTATTGTTTAGGTTATGTTTGGTTTTAGGATGTTTGTTGCTTTGGATCCTTGTTTGTTTATTGGCTCTTCTCCTGGAGGGCCTTTGGCATCGTTGGTGGAGGTGGGCGGGGCATGCGGAAGAAGACCTTGACAGAGTCATAGATGAACCATTGCAGGGCAGTCAGGGTACCAATCATGATGATACGTGGTCCCAAACCCTTCCACAAACCTAGAAAATCAAGAGAATGAATACACATTGATAATCAATATCAAATTTATCATCACACTAGTTTATTGAAAAAGTATACAGAGAGGATGGAAACTAACATCAAATATCTCTATATGAATTTTAAAATATACACACTTTAAAAAACTTATTAAACATAAAGTATTGTAAAGTTTAAAGACTATAGTGGGATCACAGTCATAAAACTCTACATTGAGATGAATACATGCATTTGATTAATCTACATGCAAATATTCGAGAATATTTCCTACTTAGCTGAAAATATAACTATTTTCTCCAACTACACTGCACTTTTAAACGTAGGACAAACATTCATGACTTAATTCATTCTTATAGAAAGTACAGAATATGATGTCCCAAGCAAGAGCAGCAATCTTGCAAGCATCAAACAAGATTGACAAAATGCTCCTACTGGAGGTATATTGATTTCACACACCAATGACTCAAGCACTTCCAATGGTACACAACGTTGTGGCGTTGCTGGGTGGCTACAACACCTAATGCAAGACACCAACACAGCCCTACAATAACAAAACAGCTAAACTCCCATAGCACTAAGCTGCTCGCTGTCCACTGACGGAGAAAATATGCAAGGGATTCACTGCTCGCAGGTGGAGAAGTGAAATCACAATGCACATATCTCATACAGTAGAAAGAACATCAAAGAACCAGGGTGAAAAGGTGTCAAGTCAAAGATGGATGTGAAGGGCAAGATGCAGGTGAGAACACCACCCTGGAAGCGGATCTAAGGAAGCGTGTTTCTCCCACATGATACAATACTTATCTTCATGACATAAGGTAGTGGGAGTAAATAACTTAATTAGCAATCACAAATATCAGTTATGATGTAATAATCCAATAGGATCATGTCAAATGATCTGTATATGAGTGAACGGCACATCCTAAAAAGAAAGTTTTTTGTTTTAATCTCAATTCATGGACTGCAGAGCTAGCTATAATGGCATGTGAACTACCCACATAATTTGTATCCATACATTAGGAAAACTATGGCTAATCTAATCTAATTTAAACTCCCTTTGATTTTTACCCACACTGAAGAAGAAAGTATATCTTACCAGCCATGCCAAGCTTCTTGGCAGCCTCAATGGCAGTGCTTCCACTGTCCTGGTTCAGCTTAGATACGACAGTATCGGCAGGGTGAGAAACAACAGCACAGAATACACCAGCTGCAGACAGGCAAGGAGAGAAATCATCATTATATCAGTTATCTTTAAATATGTTTCATGATATGAGAGGCTTCTTTCGTTCAATGATACGAAATTGGGGGCAACCAAAATATAACACCGTTTCCATGCTAGCAAACATTTCATTCAATATCTTAATAGCACAGTATAAATCAACCAGCTATACAAACTAGTCATCATTGTGCCAACTTTGAAATATGATACATCGTAAGTCTGGATTTCAAATCTGGATAACCAGGTTACCTTACCAGATATAATCATCTCTACCAAATACTACTAACAATACATTATTATCGCTACACAAATTCAAAAATATACTTGAAATCTGCCACGAACCAGGGCCGCATTTCATGAAAGATCTCAGACATCCCATTAAGACATGAGTTAAAAAATGAACACAGGCTAGAATGGGATGCCCATAATCTGGACTTATGATATCATGAGACACTGCTCCAATAACCTTTTTATAAAATACTACTTTAAAGAGAAAAGTAATGTACTGTGTACTGTACATACCAATGTAACCGGCAAGGAAGGTGACGACCAACTGCTCTCCCTTGGTGCAATCACTGCGTGGCTTGGGAACAACATGCTTGTAGAGAGCCTCAACTGTACGTTCAAAGCAGGCAAACTTCATCATGGTGTATGGGATCTGCCTCATCCACAGTGGGGGGAGTCCTTTGTAGAAGCTGAGTGTTACAAGAGAGACAATAGCTGGTTAATCAACAGCAACATTAGCGTGCCAACATTATGCTACGAATGACTGTTTCACAGCTAAAGAAATCCCCCGTCTTTTGAATCAAAATAAATATTTCACGTAGGCATTCATCTAGCATCAAGTTCTATTTCTTTAATTGATTTTTTAACAACACCTTTGTCAACACCTTCTTATTCTGCATCAAATATCTCTATTTGGATTTTAAAATACACACACTTTGATTAACTTATCAAAAATACAGTATTGTTAAGTTTAAAGACAATAGTGAGGTCACAGTCATAAAACTCTACATTGAGATGAATACATGTATTTGATCAATCTAAAACTCATTACCGGTACATGCAAATATTCAAGAATATTTCCTACTTTACCAAAATATAACTATTTCTCCAACGACACTGCACTTTTAAACGTAGGACAAACTTTCATGACTTAATTCATTCTTATAGAAAGTACAGAATATGATGTCCCAAGCAAGAGCAGCAATCTTGCAAGCATCAAACAAGATTGACAAAATGCTCCTACTGGAGGTATATTGATTTCACACACCAATGACTCAAGCACTTCCAATGGTACACAACGTTGTGGCGTTGCTGGGTGGCTACAACACCTCATGCAAGACACCCAACACAGCCCTACAATAACAAAACAACTAAACAACCCATAGCACTAAGCGGCTCAATATCCACTGACAGAGAAAATATGCAAGGCATTCACTGCTCGCAGGTGGAGAAGTGAAATCACAATGCATATATCTCGGACAGTAGAAAGAACATCAAAGAACCAGGGTGCAAAGGTGTCAAGTCAAAGATGGATGTGAAGGGCAAGATGCAGGTGAGAACACCACCCTGGAAGCGGATCTAAGGAAGCGTGTTTCTCCTACATGATACAAGACTTATCTTCATGGAATATAAGGTAGTGGAAGTAAGCAACCTTAATAAGCAATCACAGCAATTAGTTATGATGTAATAATCCAATAGGATCATGTCAACACCTTCTTATTCTCCATTCCATATGATAAGTGAGTGATTGAATAGACTTACCCATTGAGTCCTTCCTGGCCATAGATCTTTGGTGCTGCTTCTCTCAAAGTGCTGGCGAATCCAGGCATGGTCTGGATCCTAACCTTAGCAGCCTCCATGGGAGACAATGCTATATCAGCAAAGAACTCAGCACTAGCACTGGCTGCAAGGTACAGGGATGTCCTGTACAGGAAGGCCCTTTCCTAATGATTGTAACAAAAATAAAGAAATAATTACCGATTAATTCTAGTATAACTCTTGCCAGAGATTTGCATTTGTTTCTTTAATTTGTAAATATTTGTACATAACAGGAATGCATTTCATAACATATTTCTTTTTAGTTTCTTTACAACAAAGAACAGTTACCACTAAACATACCGTATTTTGCCCCTTACTTACTATTACCGTAATTAACGTTGTATAAACCGCCCTCGTGTATTAACCGCACCCCTCTTTTTCGCCCTTTTTGCCGACTTTTTTTTGGGCCGACTTAAAAAAACAGTAGAGGACCTAGGATTGAACCTTGTGGTACACCATGTAATAGAAGAAAAATTGGAGCAATTATTATTATCAACTACATATTGAAATCTATCAGAAAGATTACTTTCAAACCAAGATGACAGACAAATTTGAGTGTTGTTCTAGTTTCCGAATGGTGAGTCAACACACCGATTACTGAGCTGGGAGACACTGCCAGGCATAGCGCCAGGTGTACCGTGTATAAACCGCACCCCCGACTTTGAATTTTTTTCGGCGGCAAAAAGGTGCGGTTAATACACCGTTAATTACGGTAATGTTTATTTTAGGATTTTTATCCTAGTAGAGACATATCTACAGACTTTTATTAATGATACCTAGCAGATATGAACAATTTCACAAAATAACCCTTACATTTACTGCCTCCCTAATAACAAATTTGACGTACAAGAAAAATTAGCACTCCTCCAGACCAGAAGTTAATAATGATGTACATTCAGACTTGCTTACCTCACCAAGCATGTTGCCATAGACATTCTTGAAAACCTCATAGAATCCAAACTTGCAGAGACCCTGCATTGAGTAGCCAATGAATGTAGGTGCCCATCCCTTGGCCAGAGCACGCACACCTTCTTCTGCTACTGTCAACCTGAAGCCTTGGAAGATGCCCTTGTACTTGGTTGGATCAACCTGCATATTATATGGCAAATTTGTTAACACAGCTCAGAATGTATACCGGTACAAATCATGTTGCTTAGGTTTGAGCAATGCAGTACGCACAGCTTCATTACACAATAAATTCCAAGGTAAATATGACATAAAATAATGTGTAACAATTCATTATTATGAATTACCATCATCTACACATAGATCTACATGTAACATTAATAAGCATCATGAAATTAAGAACTTTTACAGTCAAATAGTTCACATTTGAACTTTCAATTTGGCCTCTCAATTTTTCAGGATCACTGCAGATCAGAAAGCAATGCTTTTTTTGTGGGCCTACAATGTAAGGATAAATGGACTGAGTATTGGGTACACATTATACACTTACACATAGCTACATGTACATGTAGAACATGTTCTCACAGAGCTCTTCTTGGATTTGCTGCACATGGCAATAGTCTGATTTCCTTGTTATCCTCTTTGTTGTTTAACGAGAATTCAGTTTTACTTTTTAGTGCTAAATCATTCATTGCTCCTAAAGATGTATTTTTGGCCAAGTGCTTTGATACAAATCAAATTTCAACATTTATTTGCCAGGATGAGAATGAAGCGTCAAAGATAAAGCAATTGGTCCAAACAAAAAGCAAGATCCTTTTTATTAGTTCACTCCCCCCCCCCCCAAAAAAAAAATGTACATGTTTATATTTTTTCGTTTAAATTTCCATGACATGATGATGAATAGATACAGAAACGACAAATATATACATATTATTTACATGTACATGTACACCGTTCTCACCTGAATTCTACATTTGACAAGATCTAGAGGTACAACAGCCGTGTGTGTGATTCCACAACTAAGAACACCACCAAAGCCGCACAGAGCATAGTATTTTGCTGACCCAAATTCACAGCTGGTTTCTGTAGAGGATTTGAAAAGAACTCTTGAAGATTTCCACTAAAATAGAGGTGATGATTGCCCTTTTATTATAGTCTATAGTAATGAGTAAAGACTAGGGGTGGTATTCTGAAATCAGTGTCAACTTATCTTTGAGTATGATAGTTAAAGTAAAAAATGTTAGTTGTCATGAAGACACGAGACATGACAAATAAAAAGTCATTGGTTAATCAGTAGGGGCGCTGGTCCGTGAATTAGGATTGTCCGCATTAACGAGGTGCTCTCCTAAATGCGGACAAATCGATTCCTTAAAAAATATGGATTGTCCGCATTTTCACAGACGATCCTTATTATCGATCCGCAAGTTGCCGATGCGAAAAACGTATTCCGCGATGATGCATTTCTCATTGACGCATTACAGAGACTTTCATGTTATATAAACGATAAATCCGAGGGAAGACAGACAACCCGTAGACGGTGAACTGGGGGTATTTTATTACCCGGAATCTGTTTTTCGCATTGCCGGCGCGCGAATCAATAATAAGGATCGTACACGAAAGTGCGGTCGATCCCTTTTTTTTAGGACGCGAGTTTAATACATGTCCGCGTTAACGAGGACGATCCTCATTCTCAGACCAGCGCCCCTACTGTTAATGTCTGTGCAAAGCTGGTTGCATTAAAAAGGATATCTGCACATGCACCAATGATCAGTTTTAGTTTAACTTTAAGATGAAAGATAACACAATTTTCCAGACACACAACCTAACCCCCCCCCCCCCCCCCCCCCCAACTTTCTGTATGACTCAACCACATCACATGGCCACATTCAACTTCAACTTACAAGATGTATTTATTCCACTTGATTTAGATCCGGTATTCTAACTTGCCCCTTATTTTACATCAGTCCTTATTTTTTCTTGGATAAAATCAAAACTCACCTGTCGAAGCAGCAACGAGATTTCTTGTGGTAGGTAGTGGGGATACCCTCGATTCTATACTGTTCTCTGCAGCGGGCTCGCAGCTTGCAGTCGAGAGAAATGGACTCGAGAAGTGGTTGCGCTTAGCGCTGTCAATTACTGATTGAAACATCTTGAATCTGAAAAAAAGGTATACATAGATAATCCTCAAATATCAATCTATCACTCCACACAAATAAATTTACTTTTGATGAAGGCAAAGAGGATAAAATCTAGACATTTTTGAAAGGTCGTGTACTTACGTATTGGTCGGTTGATAGGGAAAGTGTGATCAGCGCATGTTCTGTAAAACGCCGGTTCCTGTGTGTGACGTCATCAATAGAAATGTGAGCGTGCATGCGCAGTTCATGTAGGGCGCATGCACTGCATACTGACGTATAATCACAGCTAGTCTTTTACACAGACATTCTTTGGGCTTGATACAGCATGCATATTATTATGACAAACGGAAGAACGATTTTAGACAAGGGAACCTCTTGTAATTTATTCAAACGCATTCGTAAGTTCTAAAGCGTAATAATGGGATTTGTAACATTCCACTTGGAAAAATGTTAGTGTAAATTATAAACTTTTATTATGGGGGTTTTATTGGGAATAGTGCATCAAACAATTTTTCAAATTTAGAACTCCGCCCTTCCTATATTTTGTGTGCCAGAGATGGTAAAAGAAAAATAAGATCCTGACAAAAACTCTATATTTTAGCATAATGCGCTAATTTGTGCATGTTTTAAAGTCCCGTTAATTTAATCCATGATTTACAATCTTCGATCACTTTAAGTTTGCTAATGCATGTCTTCGCGTGTTTTTTGTATTTTTGCAGTTGGAAAAAAGGATAAAATTACACAAGTTTGTGTTCGCTTGTTCGTTACAAGTGATGAGAAATCATTGAAAGGGACATTGAACAGTCGCTTGGATACCATTTCCTGATGTAAGAATGAGGCTAAATCCAATTTCATGCGCTCTTTTAACGGTCAACAGTTGCAGATTAGCGCATAAGTTTTCGGCGGCTTGGAGCATGGGGTCAAAGGAAAGCGGCTTGATGCCACTTCTTTCTTTCACCTCCCTGCGTAAACCGACACCGATAGGCATTTAGCCGCATAGGGCACTTCATCGAGAATCAGCGACGATGAAACCATAGACATAATGATGAAACCAAGGCAAGGGGCCCGGGGGCTTCAAATGTTCCCTTCTTTTTTGCAAACTATATAGTAACTAATAAAAATATCCTACTGCAATAAAAAAAAAAAGGTGTCCATTCCCGGCCTCCATGATAGAATTAATGTTCCTCCTGAGGCTATAAAAGGTTCCTCTACATAAACAGGAGAACTACATATCTTTTCTTTCCTTCGTTGTACTTTGTTCGGCACCACATTTTCCTGAAAAGGATGCAGAATTGTAATTTCACGAGTAACCAGAAAATGTGACGTGTAATGGCAGAAATGCATACATGCAGGGTATACCAGACAGGAATAGACAAAGTCGGAGCCCCTTTTAATAACTGCCTTTTTTTAATCGGATAAGCGCACTTTTTATTTTCACATGTGCCCCCTTTCCTTTCTAATAATTGCCCCTTTTCCTTATGATAAGTGCCCCCATTTAATAAAGGGCACCTACCCATTCTCATAAATCCCCCTTTTCACCTATTAACAGTGTCCCTTTTCATTCTCATGAGCCCTCCTTTTCATTTCTTGTAATTGACCCTTAATTTTCAGGGAAGAGAAGTAACTCCTTCGTTTCAGATAAGTGCCCCTTCCCCTCCTGATAGTGGTCTTTTCATCTCTGATGAGTCCCCCTTTTCACCTCTAATAATTTTGACACGTGTACCTTTTCCTTTCTAATAAATGCTCTTTTTCCTTTTTATAAGTGCCCCTTCTCCTTCTCATAATTACCCCTTTTCATCTCTGATAAGTGTCCCGTTTATTTAACATGTGCTTATTTTTTCATTTTGATAAGAGCCATGCACTTCCCCCTTCTCATAAATGCCCCTTTCACCTCCGATAAATGCCCCTATTTAAATCTGATCGGTGCCTTATTCTTGTCAGTGCCCCTTTTCAGGTGCGAAAAGTGTCCCTTTTCACCTCTGATAATTTCCCTGTTAAAAATGAAACGCGCCCCTTTTCCTTTATAATAAAGGCCTATTCCTTTTAGTAAACGCCCCTTTTCACCCTTTATAAATACCTACCCCTATCAAAATCTGGCGGGTGTCCCTTTTCAGTCGACAAAATAATTCCCATTTTCTATTTTCATATCTAAGTGCCTTTTTTCCATCCCTGGTGATTGCCTTTTTTCTGTTGAAAGAAGTGCCCCACTTTCACCTCTGATAATTACCCATGTACTTTGACACGTACTCCTTTTCTTTTAAATTAAGTGACTTATCCCTTTCGATTAAATTAGTGTCCTCTCATCATTAAACGTGCCCCTAATTTAAAGCCTATCTGCACTGATTTGGCCAGTAGGGAGAAGACCTCCCTGCATGGTCGCTGACAGTTGGTTATCTCATCAAATCAGCTCTCAGTTAACATAAGAGAAAGGGGACCATGGGGGGCCAACGGTCACCAATTAGGCATTGTTTGCTAAATAGAGGGCGCAGGTACCTACATGTATTGCTTGGGGGATTTAAAGCGAGAAAGAGCTTTTTCCCCCAAAGCTCGCTCGCATTTATAGATGATATAATTATGTTACTTATAAAAGGTCTTTTAAGTCTTCCGTTATGAGAATGCGCTTATAACCACATTAGGATTGGGTTTTTTCCTCTTCATAAGATGTAATTTTTCGCACCGGACCTGACAAATATCAAAGTTTTTCCTCGCTAACTTCGCTCGCTCGCAAATGAATATTTAGACCATCACATTGTATATCAAATTGTATATTTTCGCTTTGAGATTTCCCTTTGTACTTGCCCTTTTTTTACAGAATTTTCTTTTTTTTGGGTGGGTGGCCCCCCCCCCCCCCCCCCCCCCCCACTTTGGAAGTCGCTCCGCTGCCCATGGAATAGAAGGGTGTTTCTCACCACAGGACGGCTAAGGGGAAAGAGATTAGAACAGTAACAACATAATTGTTTAAGGCGGCAAGAGAGGAGGACGATAATTTACATATTTGGCATGTTCGAATATGCAATTTTCCGATACAACCCCCCCCCCCCCCCCCCCCCCCTTTGTTGTGAATACCCTCATTTTTAACCCTTCTCGCGGCGGCCGAACCAATACGTCTAATTTGGTGTTCTGGGCTCTTTCTCCAGGCCTACTAATATTTATTGCTATTACCCAAAATGTACCTCGCTTTATTTATTTATTTTTTTAAAATCATATCTCTGCCAAATGATATGCCCTCCTGAAGAAAAAATTATAAACATGATTAATGAACGACATGTGGAGAGCGCGCCCTCGCTGACTACATTTTGACGGGTTTGAATAAAGAAAAAAAAATGGCGAAAATAATTTCATGTATAATAAGGAGAGTTAGTCAACAGAAAGTGTAGATATTACATTGTTACTTCAGTTTAGTTCCAAAGTTCAATTACATCACACCATAACCGAATTGTCAATAGTAAGGTCTTTTTAATTTTCAAAAGTTAATTTTGTTTGTTGTTGAAGTTCATATTTTCAAGACTTCCTTTTCATTGTAAATTGAAGTCTGTTCATGTTTTTTTGTATACGAATGGGGTCTCTTTTTTTTGGAGACTGATATCAGGGCATAAGCACATGTCGTTCAAACATCGCAGCCAGAATCACAGAGAAAGCAACTGGTCTCACTTCTACCACATCCCTTCTCCGTAACCTCCACTGGCTCCCAATCAACAAGCGGAGTCATGTTAAGATCCTACTTCTCACCTACAAGTCTCTCTCTAACTCTATTCTACCTCTTCTTATCTGTCTGAACTCATTCATACCTACACACCCTCCCATGCTCTCTGATCCCAGATCAAACATCTTCTTCAGGTTCCTCGTTTTAAGACCCAGTGCTACGGCTCTCTCTTGCTCTAGCTCTAGCTTTCTCTTTCTCTCTCTCTCTCTCTCTCTCTCTCTCTCCCTCCTTCTCTCCCGCTCTCTATTTTGTTTCCTCTCTCTCATGCTCTCGCTCTAGCTTTCTACTTCTATTCTGCTACTTGTCAGAGCCAGTTCAGCATCTAGACAAGGGTGATCTTCTGCCGACGGTGGACGGCTTGTGTGAATTTTTGCCTAATGCATGTTTATGGTGGAAGTAAAAATGCTGATGCTGTGACTATTCGCAGCTGATGGCTTCCTTTCTCTCTCTCTCTCTCTTTCAAGATTTATTTATTTATTTATTTCGACTTGCATAAAAAAAACATTTCATTCAGGAACAGTAGCAACAAGTACATCGTCAATTAGCATAAATACATTAACAATGAAACAGTTATAAAGACTTTAACAAATGTGGAAAAGAGGTGGTCTGTTAAAAAGCAGAGCTTGTTAAAACACAGATCACCTTTACAGGAACAACTTTGTTTTTTAAGAAGTAGCTTACCATACAGGGGAGGGGGACTAACAATACTAATCTAGTTACCTATACTGACTATAAATAAATATCAGATCTACCTCTAATTTACAGAATATGGTAGACTAAACAAGAAAACAGAATAATGATAATGGAATAGTAAAGAAATAGGGGAAGGAGGACAATGTACAACACGGGGGGGGGGGGGGGACAATGCTAATCCAGTTACCTATATTGAATATTAATAAATATCAGATCTATTCACTGTAGGTGTACAGTAGATGAAATTTCAGCTTACGTTTGAAGACAGAAAAGCTTACAGACTGCCTAATGGTACAGTTTAAAGAGTTCCAATACTTTGGTCCAGTATGTGCAAGTGTATTAATCCTAAGCTGAGTTCTAGCTGATGACATATAAGGCAGCCTGCCTAGTAGATTATTTGTGTATTTGGTTATTCTTTACAAAAATAGATGCTATTGCCATGGGAGCTTCACCCTTCTCCAACTGATACATAAGATATCCCAGATACAAAAAGTATATATCTTTTATCTTCAGCATTTTATTTTCGTAAAAAAGCTTGTCAGTGTGAGCGCGCCAATCAGCTGCCGAAATGATTCTCACTGCTCTCTTTTGAATGAGCAGAATTTTATTTAAGTAGGATTTGGCTGAGGCACCCCAGGCTAGCACACCATAATTTAAGTATGGCAGAATTAAGGAACAGTACAACATGCTAAGTACATTTCTTGGGAATACAAACTTCAATTTGTTGATCATACCAACATTTCTAGAGAGTACTTTACTTAAATGAGTAGTATGCATCTTCCAAGTCAATTTATCATCAATGTGGAGACCTAAAAATTTAATAAATGAGACCTTTTCAATATTTACCTGATCAAAGACTACATTACCAGGCATTACTGTTTCCTATTACTGAATAACATATATTTAGTTTTTAATAAGTTAAGTGACAGTTTATTTGCATGAATCCATTTAGTCAATACACAAAGCTCTCCATTTACAGTTTCTAAAAGAGTATTTCAGTTTCTATGAGAACAGAATACACTTGTATCGTCTGCAAATAGCAAAAAAGAAAACGTATCTGAGGATTTTGGAAAATCATTTACATATAAAATAAAAAGCAGGGGACCCAAAAGGGAACCTTGAGGTGCTCTACACGTGACGGGTAACATATCTGAACAAGTTTCGCCGAGCTGCACAAATTGCTGTCTGTTACTAAGATAACTTCTAAACCATTCGAGTGCAGGTCCTCTTACCCCATAATAAGAGAGCTTGTGCAACAAAATATTATGGTTCACCGTATCAATATTTTGATATTTTGTCTAAAAGACATAAAACAGCATGAGAAGTTGGGTGTTTCTCACGAAAACCAAACTGAGAACCTGAGAAAACTCGACATGACTTCAAAAACTTTATCAATCTAATGTATACAAGTTTTTCCAAAATCTTAGAGAAGACAGTAAGTAGAGAAATTGGTCTATAATTACCCATTTCTACAGGGTTCCCTTTTTTATATATAGGCACAACTTTAGCTAGTTTCATTTTTTTAGGAACACTTCCATGCATTAAAGACAAATTATAAATGTGAGTGAGAGGTATGACTACAAATGCAATAACTTCTTTTATCAAATCATTAGTTATACCATCATATCCAGGGCTCTTTTTCCAACCACTTACAACATCTATAACCTCAGAATTCACTACAGGAACAAAAAATAAAGTCTTTTCATTTGGACTGGCTAAATAATTTCCATAGGTTCCCTGTATATCAGGTATGGAACTAGACAGAGTAGCACCAATGTTAGAAAAATATTTATTAAATGCTTCACACATAAGTTTCTTGTCTTCAATAAGACCATCCTTCCAGGTGAGTTTTGTAATACTCTGTAGTTTAGGATTGGTTTTCAAGACATTTCGAATTACTTTCCATGTTCCTTTAACATTGTTACACGTAGACTGGAATTGAAAATGATAGTAGTCTTTCTTTGCTTGGCGCAGAGCAGAAGTCAATATATTTCTATAATTAGTATACCTAAACTTGGCCTCACCAGTCTGCTTTGCTTTGTATTTACAAAACAAACGATTCTTTTTATTTATTGACCTAAGTAAAGACTTAGTGACCCATGGCATTCGAGGTACTCTTTTATATTCTTGCTTACTTCTTTGCACCAAGGGAAAGCATTTGTCATAAAATAACACTATTATATCCATGAATTTATCAAAAGACTTATCAACTTCTGTTTCACATCAAACTTTGTTCCATTCAACAGTTTCCAATTCTCTCTTAAATTTTGCTATATTTCCCTGAGTGAATTTCCGTGTTAACTTTTCACAGGATTCATTACAGGAACTCCTTAATGCTAAAGATGTTCTAGCAAATATAGGGAAATGATCCGATATATCGGCCACTATTATACCAGCACTGAGTGGGAATAGGGTGCAAATTGGTGAAAATATTGTCAATTAAGGTTTGTGAGTTTTCTGCTACTCTAGTTGGCTTATTAATCAGAGGAATCAAAGAGAATGTACTTAAAGTATCAACAACATTATTAACAGAGTCATCGCGATCATAACAAAATAAATTTATATTAAAATCACCCATAATAATTATTTTTTTATTTCTGAATAATGGGCTTGAAAGAGTGTTAGACAATTCTTCAATAAATTCAATTCTCTCTCTCTCTCTCTCTCTCCCCTACCATCGCTCTCTCGCATGCCCTTGCTCTCCCTCTTTAATTCTCATTATTCCTCTCTGGGCACAATTTTAATCGAAACACAAAGTAGACCTACGTAGTTATTTGCTTGTGCTTTTTCTTTGTTTTATCTTGTTTATTGAGGTATTCTTGAACTGAAACATAATACAGTGTGAGTCAAAAAAAAGTTTACACCTAGGAAATTGCTAATTATTTTTAAAATCATCTATGAACAGTAAATTATTATACATCTTATGAAAGAGTATTTTATCCCAAATCATTTGGTATCATTTTTGTGTGGTATGTGTTCACGCTTGGATGAACAGGAGGCATTGTTTGCGAGAATGCAAAAATCGACTTGCGCCAAAGTTGCTTATGTGATGTTTGAATGAAACAATTGGGATTTGTGTATTAATCCGGTCTTTGCAGATCCAAATAACATCGAATATCAAATACCAACGAACAGTTGTGCGCGTGTGTTTTTTTTTGTGACTTTGCTTCTGCAAAAAGCATATGCAATGCATTTCATTTGATACATTCAATTCATTCTCTCACTCTGCTAATCCCAACATAAGACATACTGGAGGCATCACTTTGGCGCAAGTCGATTTTTGCATTCTCGCAACAATGCCTCCTGTTCATCCAAGCGTGAACACATACCACACAAAAATGATACCAAATGATTTGGGATAAAACGCTCTTTCATAAGATGTATAATAATTTACTGTTCATAGATGATTTTTAAAATAATTAGCAATTTTCTAGGTGTAAGCTTTTTTTTTACTTACACGGTATAGCATGGATAAATGACCAAAATATTTGAATAAAAAAAACAAGAAGGACGAAACATGATTACAAATTTGAAAGGATTTTTAAGGGGATCACCCCATCCAATATATTGACTCCGCTGACTAAATGCTAGTAGAATTGCATTGGGGTGAATCTAGCAAATGCGTTTAATGAATATTGTGTCGGTATAGGTCCAAATCTTCCCAGTATCATTCCCGATGCTTCTAATAATTTTACAGATCCTAACCCAAATTCAATTTTTATGACACCAATAGATGAAACAGAAGTTGCAAGCATAATACGTGATTTGAAGGATAAACAGAGTTCAGGGCATGATAATATCAGTAAAATATTGCTAAAAAGAATTTGAATGAAATTGTGAAACCTCTGACTTATATTTGCAATTTATCTATCTCTACTTGAGTTGTTTCATCAGCAATGGAATTAGCTCGAGTTATTCCTATATTTTAAAAAAGGAGACAATATGGTTTTAGAAATAACCGACCTATTATACCAGTTGAAGTTTGGGTTTCGTGCAAAACAAAGCACTGCTCAGGCGTTGATGACCATGATTAATAAGATTGCTAGTGGGATCGATAAATATGAACACACTGTTGGGGTGTTCCTGGACTTTTCCAAGGCTTTCGGTACAATTAATCATGATGTGCTTTTGTACAAACTCAGTTATTATGGTATCAGAGGAATAGCCTTGGAGTGGTTCAGGATTGGTATTTTTATTCGCAAGGACATTAATTCCTCGTTAAAACCTGCTTTTATTTTGTACGATACATGTAATACTGTGACTGCAATACTCCACTGAATGTCTGGAGAAAATTAATATTCAATTAATTCTTCTGATTTTTATACTGTGAATTCGTCGTTTCTTGCCTTGATTTACCAGCTTTTTAAAAACTGCTTTTGGAGTTATACCTCTTCTTCGGTCCCATCCACAGGTCTGTATGTTTGCAATTTATAGCGATCGACTAACAGTAACCCTCTTCATTCTGCGTATAAGCTGCCTATGGGCAGGGGCGTCGCCAAAGGGGGGGGGGGTGTGGGGGGGGGGGTGCGACACCCCCCCCCCCCACCTGTCAGGATATTGTCGGTAAAATTGCGCTGCCGTCGGGAAAAAGAGAAAAGGGGGAGGGAAAAAAAGAGAGGGAAAAAAAGAGAGGGAAAAAAAGAGAGGGAAAAAAAAGAGAGGGATAAAAAGAGAGGGAAAAAGAGAGGGAAAAAAAGAGAGGGAAAAAAGAGAGGGAAAGGGAAAGAAAAGAAAGAGAGGAAAGTAAAGAAAAGAAAGAAAGGAACAGAAAGGAAAGAAAAGAGAAGAAAGAAAGAGAAAAAAGAAAAAGAGGGAGGAGAGGAAAGAAAGGAAAAGAAAGAAAAGAAAGAAAAGGAAAAAAGAAGAAAAAAGAGTGAAAGGGAAACAAAAGAAACGGAGGATTAAAGAGAGGAGAGAGAGGGGGTGTAAGAGTCTGAGAGAGGAGGAGTGAGAGTAAAAGAGAGAAGGGGGTTGTTGGGTGGAGTCGTCTCGTCGAGGGAGCAAGAAAGACACTGGTAAATATGTTGCTGTGTCGGGTCAGCTGTGTCGGTATTCTTGCTCGAACCTCGTGTACTATATCAATGCAGAAGTCTGAAGTCGGTGAGATGTAACTATATTGTCGGTCGGCCGACAAGTTTGTTTTCCCTACGAACTGTGACTTCTTATCCGCTGTGACGACTTCGAGAGTGACTACAACTACAATACTTGTATTTTCTCGAAGTTTCACTTTCCTATAATATCAGCTAAAGAAATCAGAGGTTTAAAATTTTCGGGGAAACTAAATTCAAACAAGATTTAAGAGTCAACAACGGTACGACAAATCGTCTTCCTTTCTTTATATTGTGATGAAACGCCAAAAATTCCGCGCTTCGCGCGGAAGGGGAAACTTCATTTAGACGAGTCGAGAACGGTACAACGAATCGTCTTCTTTCTCTAATAATTTAAGGAAACGCCAAAGCTTCCGCGCTTCGCGCGAGAGTAGGAAACTGAATTCAGACAAATAGGGCTCATTAAAAGTCAAAAAAAGGTTCAACGATTCGTGTTCTTTCTCTAATAATTTAAGGAAACATCAAAGCTTTCGCGCTTCGCGCGAGAGAGGGAAACTGAATTCAGATGAATAGGGCTTAATAAGATTCGAAAACGGTACGAGGAATCGTTTTCCTTTCTCTATATTGTGATGAAATTCCGAAAAGGGGAAAATTTCATTTAGACGAGTCGAGAACGGTACGACGAATCGTCTTCTTTCTCTAATAAATTAAGGAAACGTCAAAGCTTCCGCGCTTCGCGCGAGAGGGGGAAACTGAATTCAGACAAAATTAATAGGGCTTATTTAGAGTTGAAAACGGTATACGAATCGTGTTCTTTCTCTTATAATTTGAGGAAACGTCAAAGCTTTCGCGCTTCGCGCGAGAGGGGGAAACTGAATTCAGATGAATAGGGCTTAATAAGATTCGAAAACGGTACGAGGAATCGTCTTCTTTTCTCTATATTGTGATGAAACGCCGAAAATTCCGCGCTTCGCGCGGAAGGGGAACACACTTCATTTAGACGAGTCGAGAGTGGTACAACGAATCGTCTTCTTTCTCTAATAATTTAAGGAAACGTCAAAGCTTCCGCGCTTCGCGCGAGAGGGGAAAACTGAATTCAGACAAAATTAATAGGGCTTATTTAGAGTCGAAAACGGTGCAACGATTCGTGTTCTTTCTCTAATAATTTAAGGAAACGTCAAAGCTTCCGAGCTTCGCGCGAGAGGGGGGAACTGAATTCAGACAAAATTAATAGGGCTTATTTAGAGTCGGTACCGTGTTCTTTCTCTAATGATATGAGGAAACGTCAAAGCTTTCGCGCTTCGCGCGAGAGGGGGAAACTGAATTCAGATGAATAGGGCTTTTTAAGAGTCGAAAACGGTACGACGAATCGTCTTCTTTCTCTAATATTTTAATGAAACGTCAAAACTTCCGCGGGAGGGGGAAGCTTCATTCAGATAAGGATTAAGAATCGAGAACGGTAGACCGAATCGTCTGCTTTTTCTCATAATTTAATGAACCGTCAAAGCTTCCGCGCTTTGCGCGGGAGGCCCATCACCCACAACCCCCTCATGAGCGCGCTTTTAAGTGATTCTCTTGCTCACTACCGCCCCTCCCTAAAATAAGATCCTAGCTCCGCGCCTGCATTAAAATATAGCTATGATTCTGACTAAATTGAAGAAATAATTTGTATATTTTTATGTCGTCGAGGAAAATGACCATTTTGCGCATAATTATGCAACTACTATAGATAGTCCACAGGAAACAAAAATTAGCCTTCGGCCCCAGGTTTATAAGGTTGAATTTGTAGATATTGGACATTTAATTTTGTCGGTAATTGGTGGCTAGTTTTGTTGGTAATCGTTGGCCTCTACACCCCCCACCTGAAAAAGGTCTAGCGACGCCCCTGCCTATGGGAACTGTGTATTGTAGTCTGATCTGCCTTTTAGACACTCACAATGCCCGATACAAGGTCAACAAAGGCCCTCATCGAGGAAATTCTTTTGAAGAATGAAGACATTCTCAAAGCGATAAAGGAGAGAGTGGCCCAGTCAATGGAAGCCAAATGCCACGACCTCATTGTGAGAATGAAGAAACAAGACAGCCAAATTGTTGAGCTGCAGCAAAAGCTCGATTCTACGGAGCATCAAAACACCATTCTGAAGACAAAATCTGAGGGGCAGCAAAACCTCATCAAGAAGCTTCAATTAGAGCAGAATGACCAGGAACAATATTCTCGGCGGAACTGCATCCGAGTGTTTGGTGTCCCTGAATCTCCTCAAGAAGACACCACTACAACAATCTGCAAGATTGCGCAAGAGAAACTGCTCATCACTTTAAAGCCAGAAGACATCTATCGATGTCACCGCCTTCGAAGACGGAACCCACCTCCCCATCAAGGATCACGGCCAAAACCAGCGGCCATCATCTTGAAGCTGACATCATATCAACATCGGCAGAGGCTGATTGTTAACGGAAAGAATCTGAAAGGGAGCGGAATAAGCATCTGCGAGGATCTGACTGATGCCAATCGTACTCTCCTACATGAAGCTTTCATCGCAAGCAAGAAACTGAAGTAGACAACATAATTATGATCACAAACATTGACATTGAAGGATCATTTCCTTCTTCTTGTCCTCTATGCAAACAATATGCATTTGTATGCCGTATTTAAAAAGTATACAGTAATTTATTCATTACATTGTATATACATTTGCTACAGTAATATATATTTTCTAGACATCCAATAACTTTTTTTTTACATTTTATCCACTTATTAAGTTCTTCGTTACAGTTTGTACATAGTTGTTGTTGTTGTTATTTGTTTTTTACTATTTTGTTTTTAAAGTGTAGAATTCATATGCCTTTGATGTTTTGTTTTTCAAATGTCGTGTCGTGCTCGATTTGTTCAATGTCTCAATGAAAAACATGTATCTGTATCAACCTTGAGAGAATATTTGTCACCATCAGACCCTCAAAGTACTAATAACTTCACTCAGTCACATTATACTTCAGATGAATTTACTTGATTTCTTGATATCAACAAATTGTCATTTATTAATATTAATTGTAGAAGTCTCCAACATAATGTTGATGCATTGTCTGTACTTTCAAGTTTCAATTATTAGTGTTTCAGAAACATGGCTAAGGGATGAAAATTCGCAATATTCTCTGTGCAATTTTGATAATTATGAATTTGTGGGAAATAAATGTAATCTTTCTTAGCTTATAGTTCTAAGGAGAGTCAACCTGTTCGAGACGTCGAGCCACTCATCCTCTCCAAGCGCTATAGTTCTCCTTAGAACTAAAAGCTAAGAAAGATAACAAACAGTCCTTTTCAGGACTACACACCCCCTAGAAAGATTACCGAGTCAGAGTCCTTTTCAGGACTCCTCAACCTCTCTCTCTCCCACATGGTGCACCCGCCAGCCTACTGTATAAGTATTTTTTTTCCCATCAAAATATTCAATCACTTCAAGATATATTTAATCGAGACATTAAGTTAATAAACACATGGTTATCTGTAAATAAATTGTCAATTAATATAAGTAAGCAACATTATATGATTTTTACTAATACAAAATGTGACACTGATTCTATTATTATTCGTTTGTGTAATAAAGAAATTAAACAGGTCTCTTCACTTAAATTTAGCGGCATAATCATTGATAATAAGTTGAAATGGACTTATCATGTAAATGCTGTTTGTAATATATTATCGAAAAATATTGGTGTTATATATGAATTAAAATCATTATGTATTATGGAATACTTTGGGGGAATGCACATGAAACCCATATTAGGAAAGTAATTTTATTGCAAAAACGTACAATTCGTACTATTTGTCATACTTCTTATCTTGCTCATTCACATCCACTTTTTAAATAAATGAAAATACTGAATTTCATTTTATCAATGTGCAATATTTATGTTCCAGTGCCATTTACAAATCCTTCCCAAATCACTTTTAAAACATTTTATACTAAATTGTAGTATACACCACTATAGTACTAGAAATGCTGAGAATTATCACTTGCTACTTGTACATACAACTTCATATAAACGTACAGTAATATATAATGGACCTTGCTTACGGAGTACAATACCTCTTAAAATACGTGAATTGAAATTTGTTAACACTTTTAAACGTAAATAAAAACAATACTTGATGGACCTATATTAGCTACAGATTTTAACGGTTGTTAAATTCATTATATTTTACATGTAATTGTTTAATTAGTTTTACTTGTTATTATAGCTTATTTGTTTATATTTGATTAATATAAGGACCACCTCCTTTCTGGCTGCTACCAGCATTAGCAATTTCCTTCGTATTATTCATGTTTGTAATTGATTCTGTGTATTTCTGTGTTTATCTATGTTAGTAATTGTAATTGTGTGAGACTTTGTATAATGCATTTGTTTTTCCCTGTATGTTTGTTATTGCTTGGCAAAATAAATTGAATTGAACTGAATTGAACAATAGGCAGCAGTGTGTTTCTACTGCCAATGCCCTGTCTAATACGAAATATGTAAGTTGTGGTGTCCCACAAGGTTCTATTTTGGGCCCGCTTCTTTTTATTATATATATCAACGATTTCTGAAAATCTTCGGAGGTTTTTTCTTTCATTCTTTTTGCAGACGACTCAAATCGTTTCTTTTTTCATAAGGACCCACATTTTTTGCTTGACACCATCAACTAGGAATTAAAACGTGTTTCAGAATGGATCAAAGCCAATAAATTATCTCTCAATCCGCAAAAGACGAACTACGTGCTCTTCAATAACATAATAAATTAACTTCCAGGCAATGTTGTTTTTGTACTATTACTCAAAGAGTTTTAAATACTAAATTACTGGGAATAAGGATAGATGAAAAGCTTTGTTGGATGGAACACGTAGATAACATTTTGTAAAGTTATTTCAAGAAATATTGGCATTATAAACAAGGTCAAATTTTACTTTCCAACTCGTATATTAGTAAACCTGTATTCAACGTTGATCCTCCCACACTTAAACTACGGAATTATAGCATGGGGCAATTGTGCTGAGTGCTGACTTTCACTTAAATAGAATGTTATTACTTCAGGAAAAAGCGCTGCATGTTATGTGTCGTTCTGATTTATGAGCGCACACGGATGCACTTTTTCACACACATCGTATTTAGAATCTAAAGATTACAGATTTATACAGTTATAATCTTGGAATATTTATGTATAATTTAGATAGAAATGAACTGCCAAATGTTTTGTATTCAATGTTAACAAAGAATGTCAATATTCATCATTATCCTACTCGATCTGGCGGACTTTTTCATCTACCAAAAACAAGAACTTTGCTCTCAAATAAATCATTTGTATTTTCAGGCTCAAAACTTTGGAACTCTCTTTCAGATCCAGTTAGAGATAAACCCACATATTACAGTGTTAGTAGAGGGTTCAAAAAGAATTTAATATAGAAATACATGTCTCCTTCAGGTTAAAACTTCTCACATCTCCACTGTTTCACACACACACACACACACACACACACACACTCTCTCTCTCTCTCTCTCTCTCTCTCTCCTTCTGTTCTTCTAATTTCTGTAGTGTGCAGCTTTGTTTTGTCTTGTTTTGTCCTTTCATGTCTTGTTTTGTCTCGTCCTGTCATGTCTTGTTTATCTTGTACTGTTATAAATTGCTTTGTCATGTGTTGTCTTATCTTATTATGACAGTTTCCTGTCCCTTGTGCCCCGTTTTGTAATCCTGTTCTTTTTGTATATTTCGATTATTTAGATAGTTTAAAAAGGTTTATGAAAATGTTATTATATTATA
Organism: Strongylocentrotus droebachiensis; assembly: GCA_035222895.1. NCBI lineage: Eukaryota > Metazoa > Echinodermata > Echinoidea > Camarodonta > Strongylocentrotidae > Strongylocentrotus > Strongylocentrotus droebachiensis. The sequence continues at coordinate 9,526 of JAVYIG010005301.1, read as the reverse complement.
TCTATTTTACTGTGATTATTAAGACACTTTAAAATGATTCATGAAAATAATGTTCATATTATATTTATTCTTGAGAACCTACAAAAACAAGCTATGCTTTCCAGTAGGTTCCTGTTTCATTTCATAATTTTGAACTTACTTTGTCAATTATGTTTTTATTGTGCAAACAATTGATGTATGAAATGGAATAACAAATCAATCAATCAATCAATCAATCAATCAATATAAACTAATATCTGATTCTGCACGGCGTGATTTGTCGTCCGTACCATTCTTATTCACATCTTCGGTTTTTCTAGCCCAAGGCTGAATCTCGGCTGTACCAAAGATGAGGAAGAACACCAGTCCGAACATCGTGATGCCAGCACTTGTCCAAAACACAATTTTCCATCCACGTGGGTCAGCCTGTCAAAAACACGACCATAACAAAAATCAAATTTAATTTCAATTAAAAAGGAAAAAATATAATTTTACAGGTCCACTCTCCATTTTCATTCAAGAAACCAAATTGAATATGATACAAGTAGGGCTAAAGACCTACAGCATAGTTTCGCAGGGGCAAATGGCCCCCATTGAAGTAAATAGTTAAACATAAAAACACAAACAAATGAACTAACTAAAACAAAACAAAAACAAAGACAATAAATATATATGAAAACAAGGGAAAGAAACCGAGAAATGCATGAGACAAACCCCCTTTTCAGTATAATATAATTCAATTCGAACTTCTGATGGGAAGTTGAATTACATGAATATATATCATAGCCCATTTTAAAAGGAAAGGAAGAAAGATAGAAAGAAAAGAAAAGGAGAACAATAAAATAAATTCTCCTTAATCCCTTTCAGGGCATGATTTAGTTTAAGGGCTAAATTCATCACATATTGTTCTTAAAATTTGTAACAATAGTTTTCTTTTATTTCTACATTGTTCCAATAAATTGTGATGTCTCTAATCACGGTATCTTTATAACAGCTTTGTCAAAAATATGAAAAATTGCAATCTTTGATCGAAAAAGAACGATATTTAACTTCTCAACGTGTTGCCAATCTAAGGATTTTAAAGCTTATTTTCCTTCCTGGGATCAAACACTATATGCAAGAAGAAGAAAAATGGATGCAATGTGAGCAGCATTTTTCTACTTCCAATATTTATTGATGTGTGCAGAAATGTTTGTTCTTTTTACTCATGCATCTGGTACATTTTTCAGGGTTAACTCTGAATCAAAAGTTATTGAGCCAAACCACAACATGTGGAATGGCTGTCCCGAAAGGGATAACTCACCTGATTTTCAGTGAACCTTCCGACGAGCAACGGAGCTAGGAACCCCGACGTCGCCGCGAACATGTTGGCGACGGCACTGATGATGCCCGAGTAGCGTGGAGCGAAGTCGAGTTGGCACATGGACGCACCAGACACCACCAGACCGCTGATGGAGAGACCGAGAGTGAGGGTTACCATGGCTACGCTGGTGTTGCATCCGACGTATCCCATGGCCACAAGCAGTACAGAGGATGGCATAAAGGCTATTGACATTGTACAAGCAGTACAGAGGATGGCAAAACAAGATAAGCTGATGACAGAGTGCAAGTACAGAGGATAGCAAAACAGCAATTGACAAGGTACAAACGGTATACAGAGGATGGCATAAAAATCGATGGAATATTCTTTTCACGTTGCTTCCCCCTCTCCTCCCTCCCCCTCCAATTTGCTGTACTTCAAAATTATCTTGTTTAGACGCAATTCGATTGAGGAATGGAATGTGCACCCTGTTGTTTCTATTTTATGAAAGGAATTGTGATGGATCACTTACCAAGAAATGTCAGAAGTTTTCTGATTGTTGTGATCTTGAAATTTGTGCGAGCAATCAGAAAGTCTGTTAATCTTCCACCAACTGTCCAAACCAACCAGTAAAACATGAATGGTACTGCCGCTAAAAATCCCGTCTATAAAGAAAAGAAAGATTGTATCACTTAGTCAATACAACAGTATGTTCCACACATACTGAGCTAGTTATATCTGTGATTTCACAAGTGTGTTGCTCAGCTTATATTTCGCACATGTACAGAAATAGATAGAAAATCGTATTCATGTCCAAAATTGGTATAATGGTCGACTAATAAATATTGAACTGAATTTAGTATTTTTATTTTAATAAGAAAGCCATTTGTGGAAGGTTGACAGGACTAACAAGAATGGGGGAAAGTGGTCATCTTAAGGAAATCCCTAATCTATACATCACCCCTCCCCTCCTGTAAGAGGCCCAACTTGCAGTTGATCTTGTATAATAATTATGGCACCAGGGGTTCACTCGCCCTTTTCGCCTTCCTGTGGTAGACAAAGGAACATCTCTTCACTGCTATTATGTTAAAATGTGTAGAACAGGTGAATATGCATGTGACACCTGTTCTACACATGTTTACATAATAATAATAATAATAGCTAGTTTTTATATAGCGCTTTTCAGGACCGAAGGCCCTCTCAAAGCGCTTTATAGAAATATATATATAAAGCAGTGAAGGGATGTTCCTTTGTCTATCACAGCAATTGTTGAGGGTAGAATGTCCTCTCCCTTGTCCGTCATGTTCATAGTGTGTATTGATAGACTCGATCCACCCTCTCTTCATAAAGAGGATTTCTAAACAAACCCCTGGACATGCACCCCGGCCCCTCCGAGATGGTCTAATGACAATGGTAGAGCTAGGGGCACAGCAAGCCCGTCCCCCCCCCCTTTTAATCCCAATTTGTATGCCTTAGGTATCCAAACATATAAAAACGCGCGCACACACACAAACACGCACACACACACACACACACACACGCACTCTCGCACACACGCAGACATGCACACACACCCACACACACACACACACATAACAACCCCTCAAATATTGTGTATTTTTTTTAAATTCTTCCGCCCCCTCTCATTTTAAGTGATGCTGGATACTCTCCTACAATGACTTGCAAATGGAAGTAAATGTAATAACCTCTCTGATGTCAAATTGAAGCACTGTTTTCAGGTAGATAGGTAGGTTGGTTGTGAAGAGAAACAGGATCCACAAAAGGCTAAAATCTGCGATGCATACAGCTAGTACAGGAACTGATGTGAGCATAGATTTCCACGGGTACACTGCAGCTTTCTTCAAAGGAAATATGATCATGTGTGAATGAAAATATATAGATTACATTATTTACGCATCTATTGTTCGAAAATCGGCTATTACAAAGAGCAAATTTGAATATCATATTATATATCCCATAGAAAATCATATTCAGATTACGTAGTACCTCATCGTCATGTTTGTATGTTTCAATTGGTGATGCACAAGGTTTACTTTTTGAAAGTAGTTGAGATCGTGTTTGTGTGATTTGATTATTGATATTGATATTCTTTTCTTCACTGAACAAATTTAATATGGCTTTCTCAACTGGGAGCCTGCTACACAATTTAAATACATACGCCCTACTATTACAGAGGATGTCATGCACTACTTTGGTGAGACAAGGGCAACAAAATAAATCAGGAAATGCAAACATCTGTATAAATTCTTACTCAAAATAGGCTATGCAGATTTAGGGCTTATTCCTTCTCCTCCATTGGCGGATACGAGAAGGGGCAGTTATTTTCACCCCCATTATAAAATTTAGATGTCATATGTTAATTTCCAAAAGCATTTGAATACTTTGTCTGCCGTTCTTCATTTTTGTACTCTTTTTTTTTTTTTGGGGGGGGGGGGGTTCTTGCTTTATTTTGTTCGTTCGTTCGTTTGTTCTCCGTCCCTGTCGCGTGTTTACCTTGGTTTCAAGAAGGAGACTTTTCTCAATATATTCTTGTTCTTTTGATGAGATGCGTGGATGAGAGGACGGTGAAGGATACACAAGGCACATCCACATGATGAACCACAATACACCAAGCGCCCCTGTTCAAAACAAGGTATAATAAATACATTTCGTTTGTCTGGTTTATGTGGACACCTTTCGAATGCCCTTCCCAAACTCCACCGAAAAAAATGAGCAAGTGTTGGTCACTAGATGTAGATTGTAGAGTGTTCTCCTTTCAAAGCTTTGAATTGAATTGAATTGAATTTATTCACCACTTTCATAAAAACATAAAAAGGCAAAGAATACAATAGTTTCTTGCAAACATAGATAAACCACTCAAATGGAAAAGACACTAAAGGAAATTACGAAGTGGTTGGATCATCAAAAAAGTTACAAAAACTTATAGGTTGATGATCCTAAAAATATACAAAAAAAAAAAAAAAAGGGGGGACAAAGAAAATACAATACTACAATGGTAATTACACACACATAAAAATTGCGTTTGTCAAATTCAAATTTTCTGTATCAGGTGAAGTTTTAAATGATGCTTAAAACTGTTTAAAGATGCACACTGTTTAAGTTTAGGGGGTAGTTTGTTCCAAATAGTGGGTCCTTGGCATAAAAAGATACTATTTGAAAATGAAGAATGACCATAATATATTACACGAGTGTCTGCTGAAGTCCTGGTATTATATCTATGAATATCGTTATTGCTCTGAAATATATTACAAACAATTTCTGGTAATAGGTTATGATAATATGAATACATAAAAACACAGAGTTGAAAATCATGTAATAATGATATTGGGAGAATATTCAGTTTCAAGAATAGAGGTCTGATTGGACTTAAAAATGGCTTGTGGCAAATTATACGAACTGCTCTTTTTTGTAGGAGGAAAATACGATTAAGTAAATACTGTTTACAAAAACCCCATATAATGTTACAGTAGGATATGTAAGGCGAGATTAGCTTTCCTATTTAAACACCACAAAGAGACAAAATATAGTTAGTAAATAAATGAAATGCTGTTTGATTTACTATAACCTCTCGAAAGATTTGCCCCCTTCAGTGTTTGCCTCCTACCCCCAGGCGCGGATCCAGGATTTCTTAGGGGGGGGGGGGCCCACTTTCTTTCTTTTTTTTGATCCAAAAAAAAAATCGCAACGACTCAGGCAGCCGCTATATAAGCGGGGGGGGGGGGGGGTAAGAGGACACTTTTTTTGTTTTTTGGTCTCTAAATCTGACAAATTGACATTTTGTTCCGTTGGGGGGGGGGTGAGGTCATCTTTTTTAGGTCAGCCATTGGCATAAAAACGTCACAAAAGGGAGGGGGGTTGCTCCAAAATACACACATAAAAAACCCCGAAAGAGGGGGTTCAACCCCCCCCCCCCCCCCCCCCCCCCTCTGCGTACGTGCCAGCTCGTCTAAATACAGTTTTCCCCCTCCCGCGCAAAGCGCGGTAGCTTTTACGTTTCATTAAATCATTAGAGCAAGAAGACGATTCGTTGTACCGTTTTTTACTCTTAATCCTCGTCTAAATTCATCCCCCCCCCCCCTCCCGCGCAAAGCTCCGAAGCTTGTATGTTTCATTAAATCATTAGAGAAAGAAGACGATTCGTTGTACCGTTCTCGACTCTTAATCTTCGTCTGAATTCGGCCCCCCCCCCTTCCCCACCCCCCCCCCCCACCTCCCCAAGCCGCGCGCGCAAAGCGCGGAAGCTTTTACGTTTCATTAAATCTTTAGAGAAATAAGACGATTCGTTGTACCGTTCTCGACTCTTAATCCTTGTCTAAATTCAGTTACCTCACCTCCTGCGCGAAGCACGGAAGCTTTGACATTTAATTTAATTATTAGAGAAACAAGACGATTTGTTGTACCGTTCTCGAAAATAATCCTCGTCTGAATACAGTTTTCTCCCTCGCGCGGAAGCTTTTACGTTTCATTAAATCATTAGAGAAGAAGACGATTCGTTGTACCGTTTTTGACTTTTAATCCTCTTCTAAATTCATCCCCCTCCACTCCCGCGCAAAGCTCGGAAGCTTTTACGTTTATCATTAGAGAAAGAAGACGATTCGTTGTACCGTTCTCGACTCTTAATCCTCGTCTGAATTCAGTTTTCCCTTCCCCCCTCCCGTGCGAAGCGCGGAAGCTTTTACGTTTCATTAAATCATTAGAGAAAGAAGACGATTCGTTGTACCGTTTTCGACTCTTAATCCTTGTCTGAATTTCAAAAATGTTTTTTGTCTTTTACCCCCAGAAGATCAAGGGTTTTAGGCACTAAATTGCGGTCAGATGAGTATCAAGGGGCCTGCCCAAGGCCCCTTTGTTGGGTCCCGGGGGCAGAGCCCCCGGAAGCTCAGGGGTTTTAGGCCTTTAATTACGGTCAGATGAGCAATTTTTGATACCTTATTTTGTTGTGACACTGGTAGTTAACTTTTTTTTTTGGGGGGGGGGGAGCTGGAGGCTCCCGATCCCCGCCGTTCCGCGGGCCCTGACATGTAGCATTCCAAGAAGCATATTTCTTGCCTGGCTGTTAATTTACAAACGCATAGAAAAAGTATAATTTACTAAAGAATGATACAAAATAACGGAAAATTATGTCATTTCAGCATTATGTGTAAACCTCCGTTATGGAATTAGAAATAAACCACGTTTAAATTTTATTTCCCCCGAGCCCCCTCCCCGATCAATACGCCAGTGCCCCGCCCCCCCCCCCCCCCATCTACACTTTGTTGGCGGAAAAATCGCAACTGATCTCCCCTACCTTTCTTCTTTCTCTTTTTTTCTTTCCCTTTCTCTCCTCTTTCCCTTTCCCTTCCCTTCCTTCTCTCTCTTTTAGGTTTGATGGGGGGGGGGGGGAGGGGGAGGCAAGGTCATTTCGGCCCCACCCTTCTCCACACGTTGTTGGCGGGATTAACTGCAAATGATCTATTTCCCTTCTTTTCACCTTTTTTTCCGGACCCTTTTAGCTCTCCTTTTTTCCTTTTCCTTCTTTCTCTCTTTTTTTAGCGGGGCGGGGGAGGAAAGGGCATTTTGCCCCACCCCCACCCCGATCCACAACTTGTTGGCGGAAAATTTGCAACTGATACCCCCTTCTTTCTATTTCCTTCCTTCTCTTTTATATTTTTGATCGGGGGAGGGGAGAGAGGAGGCTCTTTCGCCCCCCCCCCCCGATCACTTCTTCCCCATTTTCTTTTCTTCTTCCTCTTCTTTCTTTCCCTTACTCTCCTCTTTCCCTTCTTTTCGTTTTCTCTCTCTCTCTCTCTCTTTTTTTTCCCTTCTTTTTGTTTTTCTTCTTTTTTTTCCTTCCTTTTTTTTTCCTTCTTTTTTTTCCTTTTTTTCCCCCTTTTTTTTCTTCCCTTTTTTGTTATTCCCAGGGGGGGGGGGACCCGGACATGACATCATTTTAATTAAAGAAGTACTGAAGCACGATGCATAATTTAAGTTTTAAAAGGATTTAAGACCAAAGAAGCACATGCCTATGGCCTGACCCATATTTGTTCCATCAGCCCAAACTTGGTACAAGGCCATTTCAGCTACAATTTTTTTAAACCCTGGTGCCCATGCAGTCACCCGTGGCAGAAATATTATGAAAAATAATATGAATAAGGGTACCATTAGATGGAAAACAAGTAACTCTTCATAATGAAACAGATTTCAAAGTTATATTGGTTATGAATTTTTAATCAGGGGCTACTAAAGTTGGGTACACTTGTTTTAATATGTATAATGTAGAGTATACACACACCCCAATGTTTACGCAAAGTGTTCCTTTCAAAACATCTTTACTAGTCTAGAGACATCTGTGACGTTACCACGGTACCACACTCACCTGAAAAGTAGAATGCCGAGGGCCATCCCCCAGCAAACTCGGAGCTTGCCCAAAGACCAGCAACAGGTATCCCTATAACCTGGCCCAATGGTACACCTTCGGAAAGCGAATGTAAGTAACGAAGAGAGGTAGTGAGATGGTGAGAGGAGTGGAGAGAGAGAGAGAGAGAGAAGAGAGACGATAGAGAATTAGAGAGGAAGAAGGAAACACAAGCCGTTAGTTGGATAAGAGAGCGGGGGACAGGGAATGATGGAAGATCGAAAAGAGAAGGGAAAGAGTGAGAATGGTAGACGGAAAGAGACAGGGAGAGAGAAGCGGTGGGAGATAGAGATTGAGAGGAGGAGAGGGAAAATGAGGTAAGAGAGAGAGAGAGGGGGGGGGGGGGGGGGTTGGTAAAATGAGTGGGGAAAGTAAGAGAAGAAATAAAAAGAGAGAATGATTATCATCAATTTGCAATTCGACCAGCAATTTCTGAGAAGTAAATTGACGTACGAGTTGACGGTATATTCTTGAGAATAATTATTTTCATAGCGTAATATAACGTAGTGTCTAACATAATTACAATAATCACCAAAATTGCTATTTTGTCATCAAAATAATACCAGGTAATATATTAGAAACTCAAATATTTTAGGTCACTTCACTGCACAAATATGAGGTTAGAGTTGACCATATTAATGTTAATTTCAATTTTGGTAGTGGGGTTATGGCCCTTTTTCATTTGACATTCGGCTGATTTAATTTTGGTCAGTGGTTTAAAAACTTCGAGATTGTATTTTACAGTAAAGGGCCATGTGAACATACTTGTGGTTTCTAAACTTAAAATTATCTCTTAGTATTAAAGCAAAAACTATCTATAATTTGTTTTACACGAAAACTAAACGAGCAACAGGTATGGGCCGTTCGGACGCAATAACTTCGACGTTTCACCAGCTTGTATGACTGCTTTATAAAAGCGCGAGCAGTCTTTATTTCTGTGCCGTGTGGGCCCTCGTTGTTGTTAGTGGGTCCTTAAAAACTTCGAGTTATCGCAAACTTAAAGTTTAAACCTACGACCGTGCCGTGCAAAAATAGCTATTGTCTTACCTGACGTTCCTATAGCGACAAGACTGCTACGCTCACTAGGGGGTGCCCATCTTGACATTAAAGCAAAGAAAACAGCAAAAGTCACACCCTGAATCGAAGTGACGAACAGAAGAAAAGAAGAAAAAAACATGATAATAATAATAATAATCATAAAATAATAGTGGGTTCTTGTAAAGCGCTCATTTCTGTCAGAATTGAAACTCATGGCGATCCACAAATTAATAAGATTTTTGTAATCTGCCAAATTATTATAAGATGTGGGAGTGACATTCAAAAAAAGTAAATGCATAAAAATAATGGACAATTTTATTGATAATGAATAATAACTGACTTATGGGCAACTTGCCTGCATAGATTAACAATTCAAGGAAAATGTTTACATTTAGGGGATCTTTACTAGGCACATACGCAATCACTTGAAAGAGGCTGCATCGGACTAGCGCAAAGTTTTGGATATGTAAAAAAATCAACTATTGACAGACACAGGCGTAACAATAGGGACTTTTAGATTGAGTGGACGAGAACGGCGTAATAATCTACTTATCATGCGTGTCCATGGTAAGCCGTTTTTAACATTTATTCCTATTTCTTGATATCAAGAAATGATTTTCTGCTGTAAAACAATGGGAATTCTTGATATCAAGACATGATTTTATGTTGTAAAGCAATGGGAATTCTGGATATCAAGAAATAATTTTTCTGTTGTAAAGCAAAGGTAATTTTGTATATCAAGAAATAGGGATAAATGTTAAAACGGCTTGCCATGGACACGCATGATCAGTAGA